>VCHM03000430.1:0-14837 GCA_006182925.3 Reinhardtius hippoglossoides
TTCTAACACAATATATTCTTCTTCTTCTTTTTCCCTTACGGACATCTCTGAATGGCATATTTGCCTTGTTAAATGTAGTGCACCCCCCCATCACACATAACCACAGTATAATTGAGGATCCTATCTAACATTTGGTTTCAACCATGTCTCTTGCACACAGACCACGTCCGGGACACAGATCATTTCTCACCTCCTCACAAGTCAGTTCATTAATGTTCACATGATTTGCAGCTTTTACTGTGATTTGTTTTCTGTCTGTTTTTGATTTGGTTTCCATTGGTGCATGTTTGACTCCTGCTATAAAAGACTGGTTTGTTTAAATCAACCCACACTCTGTCCTCTTTTGGTTCCTCTTGCTGCTTAATGAGTTGTTCTTCATCCGTGTGTCTTGACTCTCTACCTCTCCTCTGGTTCACCGTCTTGACAGCATCTGCACATTTTACTTTGTACCCTGACCTGTTGAATCTCTACCTCGCTCTTCATTACTTCACATCCTCCATATGCCACACTATGGTTTCCTCCACAGTTACAACAGTTTGGTTGCATCCCTTTCCCACACTGCTCATACTCATGATCCTCACCACATCCAGCACACCTTCTTTTTCCTTGACATGTCATAGCAGTAAGACCAAACGTTTGACAGTTGAAGCTGGGTATATATTCCCTCACTGTGTAAGTCATGTTTCCCAGCACTACTTTCTTGGGAAGAATTTCTTCCTCAAATTGCAGCAATATGCTTTAAATACCTCTTCACCCCTTCTCAGAAAGCCTGTTATCTCTGTGCGTCCTTCAGTTTCCCACCTTTCAGATCTAATTCGACCTCACTCACACCGTCACCCCGGTCTTTACCTTGAATGACACGAACTTCTGATCATTGAGCAGCTGTGGACCAGAGAGAAACTGACTGACAGAGATTTTTAATCTTTAATGAAGTGGAAAATTTTTATTTTCATGTAAAAGTAAAGAAATGATTCATGTAAACAAAGCAGCCACAAGATTTTACAAGTGAATAAAACAACCTGAGGTTTGAAAGAGACGTTTCCGTGATGATCAAACTGGATTTCGTGGTTTTCCTGTGTTGTATCTTTGGAGCAGAGGTGATGAAGCTGATGATGATGAAGGAATCTTCGCGGACACTGTTCTTACTTGTATAACAAAGTTTATTACACACAGAAGTTACAGGTCAGGACGGGCACCGGTCAGCCCGGAGATCTTCTCAGCCAATTCAGAAGTCTGTCTGGCCGGTCTCGGACAAGCGTTCATATAGAGAAATTGTTTACGCCCAAAAGAGAGATAAAATAACGTCACACATAGGGGGCTCTGAGTTCACACATAGGGGGGGGGCTCTGAGTAAGAACATGTTTCGTACATAAAGATGGAAACCCACCCCCATCTAGCAGGTCAAGGAAAGGGCATTCTCAGAGAGAGAGAGAGAGGTAACAATTAGCACCTGGAGATAAGAAATTAGGGAGTCTTAGAATCCAGACTCGAGGGGCCCAGCTTTAAGCTGTCACTATGTTTTATGCCCATGTCTATGCAAAATCCGAAGCCAAGGCCCTCTAACTTAAATGTGTCCCAGCCATATATGTTATCTATATTAGCTGAATATACCACAACTGCACATGCATATTTACCCCCAGTAGAAGTGGATACATATAACAAGAAATTCTTAGAGTAATCTGGAAGTGCTAGCGCCGGAGCCTCTTGCAAATTCTTTTTGGTTGTTTCAAATGCCAAAAGGCTGTCCTGTGTCCAGGAAAGATTACAATGGAGTTGAGCATTCCCAGTATCTTTAATCATAGCTCTCAATGGCCCCGTCAAACTAGCATAATCCTCTACCCATGCTGAGGAATATCCTGCAATACCAAGAAATGTCATCATTCTCGGACTGTTCTGGGTTTTGGAGCCTTGCGAATAGCCTCCAAATGACTATCAGAAATGCTTCTGTGTCCCTTCGTTATTATCTGACCCAAATAGGCTACCTGTTTTTGACAATACTGCAGCTTTTTCTGAGAGGCCTTGTGCCCCTTTTCTGCCAGTATTTGTAGCAATTTAATTGAGTCTTTATGGCATGTCTCCTCATCTGGTGAACAAATGATAATGTCATCCACATATTGAACAACAGTGCTTTTTAATACCTGATCTATCCCTACCAAATCATCCTTCAAGACTTTATTGAAAATGTGAGGACTATGTTTGAACCCTTGTGGTAGTCTCTCATACTCATAAAACTGTCCTTTGTACATGAACCCAAATAAGCCTTGACTTTCTATACTGAGTGGAACACTGAAAAATGCACCACATAGATCTAACACTGTGAAATGTGTCACATCTGGAGGAATTTGGGCTAACAAAGTATGTGGATCCGGCACTTCTGCGGGAAAATCAGCTATTACTTCATTCACCGCTCTCAAATCATGTACCAGGCGATATGAACCATCTGGTTTCTTTACAGGCAACAAAGGCGTGTTACTCTGGGGATTCTGTGTTATCTTCAAAACACCTGCTTTCAAAAGTCCTTCAATCTGTGGTTCAATTCCTCGGATTGCCTCTTCCTTCAGTGGATACTGGTTCTTCCAAGGAGGTTTGACTCCTGGTCGGAGTTCAGCTCTCACTGGTTGAGCTGACTTCACAAGGCCAATATCGGTACTGTGCCGAGACCACAAACATTCTGGAACTTGTCGCAGCATCTCTTCTGTCATTACGTCGGAGTCTGTCATAGCACTGTAAATTGACTCATGTGTCATCTGCACAGCTTGTGGCTTTCCTTGTCCTTGGGCAGAGATCATGATCTTAATGAATCTCTGATCCTCACTCCTCCAGATGGCAAGATTCTCTTTTACCGGTATAAAAACAGCTTCTTCTGCTTCTGTCATCATTTCTCCTATATCCTTCTGCATATATTCTTCACACACAAACAAGGTCACATGAGGCACACTCTTCTCGATTTCAAACTCTTTATCCAAATAGTCATCTCTGTGTATCTTCATAGCTGCTCCTTGTGGTCCCAAAATTATACAGCCTGAACTGAGTTGAACTTGCCTTGGTTGACGACTCAACCATTCTTCTGCGTTTGGTTGGGCATCATTATTGAAATATTTGAGCGTGCAGTGATATGGATACCCTGGAGGCTTCGCATCAGGCATATTTGCAATGATAAACTTCTCCCACAATTTAGCTGGCTCCAAAAAATCTGCATTAAGACTTCCGATCCAAAATACTGAAGAAGCTTCAGTCTCCGTTGTCATCAATGATTGGTGAAAAATATCATCTGGCACTTCTACCAGACAGCCGTCCGACACTTTATTGTACACTTCAATCTACACAAAGCATCTCTTCCCAAAAGTGCAATAGGTGTATGTTCTGATACTAATATGGGTATTTTAATCTTCAGATTTTTATAACTGAGCTCAATTGGTTCTGTGAGAGGAATCAGCTGTTTTATTCCCTCAAACCCGATTGTCCGAATCAATTGACCGGACATGGGGAGATGTATAGCATCTTCAGGCCGAATACAGGTAAAAGCAGCTCCGCTATCCACCATCACTTTCAATGGTCGATTATTTATTTCACCTCTATTGTTGGATCTCTCCGGCCCTGATACTATCAGCTGACACCCCCCTTTCGAGTCTTCCGGGCACCTCTAGAATCCTGGTTCCGGGCCCCTGTAAGGGTTTACCGGTCCCCTGGGTGGCCCTGATTGGCCCCTGAATCCTCCTCTGAAGTTTCCTCTGGAGTTTCCTCTGGAGTTTCCTCTGAAATTTCCTCCGAAATTCCCTCCTGACTTGTTACACGCACGAGCAAAATGGCCTAATTGTCCACAATTATAACATTCTTCTGAACGCTGTTGAGAATCTGGATTAAACCTTCCTCCTCTTCCTCTTCCGAAATTTCCTTGATCCCTTCCTCTCCAGGTCTGCGCTTGACCAAAATCTGGCTGTGGGTAGGAGATGACTGGAACCACCGATGGTGGCTGGAACGATTGGAACTGAACCTGGTTCGGCTGTGGTTGTGCCAATGGTGGATTTAGTGGAGCCTGAGTCTGTATAACCAGAGCCTGCTTCTTCTCCATCTTCTTATTATCCCCCAGTTGTATTTGATTGAGCTTTCTGAGGGTCTCTTGGTCCTGTTCTTTCTGGTCTTGTTCCTTTTTCCTATACAGCATCACTTGATGGGCTATATGCTCCGTATAGACACACTTTGTCATGCTTCCAAGACCAACCACCTCTGCCAGTTTGCTCCTCACTGGTACAGGCAACCCCTTCTGTATTCTGGCTCGCAAGATTGACTGCTCCATTTGATTCAAATCCGGGTCATTTCCTGTGATATTTCTCCAAACTTGATGAGCTCTTGACACATAGGCCCTTGGGTTTTCTTCCTGTTTCAGTGGTTCAATAAGAATGTTGTCAGGATGTACATTTGTTGGAAATGTATCTTTCAGCGCTCTCCACACTCGTCCTCTATTTGCAGAAAACAGCTCTGAATCATTCACGGCAGTTTCCACATATCGATTGAGTCCGGCTTTCTGTAGAATCTCTCCCATAGCGTGAACTCCAAGGAGATTAGCCAAGAGTCTCTTGATGTCACCAACGGCAGGTTGTTCTCCCACCATAATCTCTTCCAACTTCGAAATCCAAGAATGTGCTCCATCATGAAGAGTAGGTAACTTCTCAAGTATGTTTGACATATCTGTACTCTGCCAAGGCTTATACTCCAAACTCTCGCCTCGGATGACCACTGGAAACATCTTACTGGATGCCAACTGTTTTCTTGGGCGCAATGAGTATTTCATGCCTTTCTGCAGCTCTTCCTTCCGTATATGCAACTCCTCTAACTGGTTCTCCAGTGTTCTTTGTCTTTCTGGAATATTAGTTCTTTCCAAGTCACAGAAGCATCGGTCCATACTTATTTCGATCTCTCTTAAAGTCCTCTGTAGTTTCTCTTTTATTTCAGTACTGGATGCCGCAGGACAAAACCTTCTTGAAGAGGAGGGAGTCCTGGTCTCCCAATCTTCATCGCTGTCTCCATTGTCACTGTCATTAGTGGTATCGTCTCCTCTTTTTTCCGCTCTAGCCAGCAACCGTCTGACTACAGGCTCATATCCTCCCATGCTTCCTTCTAGATCCCTTTGATCATTGTCATCTCCATAATTCACCCTTTTGATCCTAGTTCCCAAACTTATCGTTTTCTTCTTACTTTTGGAATTTGGATACATCGTTATAGTTGTTTCTGCTTGTCCCGTTTCTATTGTTCTGTCCTCCTCGTCTCTGATATGGTAGTTACCATCCTGAGTGATCACTGGGAGCTGAGGATAGATTTTCTTAGGCTTCGTCCCTTCCTCATAAGGTGGCGGTCTCTTTACTGGGTCCATATGTGAGTAAAATGGATTGGTGTCTGACAACAGTTTTTCTGTTTGTTTTGTATTTTGTCCTTTTTCTTCTACGTCACGATCTCTCTTATCATTTGCGGCTTTGATCAGTTTCTGTCCCTCATTGTCAAACAACTGGAGAATGCCAAGCTCTATTTGTCTCTTTTCTTTGCGTTTTTTCCCCTTTTTGCCCTTCTTTTGCTCTGCCTTGTATGTGGACACAAGTACCTGCATTATTATAATTACATCTGGGTTAAGAGTTCCCTCTGCTGGCCATGGTTGGTCAATTTCAGGCCAGCGTTTATGCCATTTTTCCGATATTCTTGCAATGTTCGCGATGCCTTTAACTAAAGGATTATTCTTCTGTACTACATCAACAGGAGTAATTACCTTTGGACTTTTAGTGGCATTTTTCCCCATAGTGACAGGCTTCCTTATAAATTTTAAAAAGTAATTGCTAAGATTTAAGCTACTTAAAGCTATTTAGATTACTTCTCCCCCTTAATTGATTTTTTATTTTAATTTTAATTTATTTTTAATATAAAAACCAATTAACCAATCAGTGAGCCAATTAACGAATCAAGAAATTAACAAATTAACCAGTCAGTGAACTAACCGATCAACCAATTAGTGAACGAGCCAATCAACAAATTAGCAAATTAACCAATCAGTAAATTAATCAATCAACAAATCAACAAATTAACAAATTAACCAATCAATCAAATCCTCAATCAATCAATCAATCCATTCCTTCATTCATGTGTTAAAACCACCAATACACCACAGTCAACAAAAATGAAATTGATTTGCCAACTCCAAAGAAATCAAAAAGCTCATTAATGTAATAGCATAATCCAAAGTCCGCTTATAATATTCGACAAAAAGATCACGCGCTCCCACAAGTGACTGACTGTCACCAAATGTGCTTCTTAGTTGCAACAAGACAATCACCAAATTATCACCCAATATTCGCCACAAATCCTCAAACAGTCACAATATTGAATCTCCAACACAGCTCAGATCAGAACAAACCATGCACAAACAACAAAACTCACATCTGCAACTGATGTGTATGCAAACAGATGAATGTGCTCTTATCAATATTTTGTGTATCAACAATAATGGCTATAGATGAGAACACATACAAATATGTAAAATGCAGGTTTTTGCAAAAGAGTTTGTGGATAAATTGTACCGGCCTTGATTAGACTGGAGACAGGAGCTGCACATGCAGACGACAGTACGCTTCAATCTGTGTGCTGCACCGGCCCTCTCGTCTTTCCGCCTCAATTTCCCCTCACCGTAAATGAGAAAAGACACAGGCAATGATTTAGTATACTATATTCTGTATATATTTATATATTTAGTGTACTATTAGGTCCTTTTATCAGCATCATAAGCAATTCAGTATGATTTGCCCACATTTGCACACGTTATCTACCAGTACTTAGGTCAATAGATGTTATTTCTCCTTTAAATACCAGTTATAATTATATATCATGCATCATTAATATACACTTTAGTTTATTTCACTCTAATGATATCTTTAGAGTTCTCAATAGTTTATTATTTATTCACGGCTGTATTAATAACTCGACAGTCCTTTCGTAAACCAATATATCTGTATGTCTCTCTGCTTGCACACGGCACATGTCACTCGACACCGTACATGTGTTACTCCCAGTGAGGAAAACCAGATGTTATTTTTATTTATTACCAGCCCTTAGTGTAGATGTTCACACTGTTGATACCAGCATATTTGCATTCTCTAGTAAAATGTAACCAATGTCTGCTCGTTATCCTTTTAAAACAAAATTCGAACTATCTCTCCATTTATCAAAATTATCAGTATCCAGTATTTAAAGTCCAAAATATCAAATCAAACTCAATCTGTTCCCAAATTAAAACCCTATCTAAGCTTTGTAGAACTTAATGAAAACCAAATGAAACAAAAAGATCTTTTTAGAACTACAAACATATCCAATGTAGCTGAATCAAACAAACAATATTATTTTATAATACTGTCTGCACAATTTCGCTTTCCTACAAAAACACAACCAAATTGTCTTTTTTAGCTTAAACTAAACCCCATTAAAGAATTGTTTTTAAAACTTTTATAACTTTGTCCCTGCGTCTCCTAAGAGGCTGTTAATCACAGAGGTGGGGGCCTGTCACACACACACATTGCTTATCTCATGAAGATTTACACTCCTTCCTTGCTCAGGCAGTGAACTTCTCATACACACACACCTCCTAAGAGGCTGTTAATCACAGAGGTGGGGACCTGTCACACACACACATCTGTATGGTACATGGGGAAGGTGGGGGCGAGTGGAGGGAGGGGAAGGGGGACTACAGAAAGCAAAATATCTTTCCTTATAAGTTAATTCATTAGTCCTTTAAAAGAGGCTCATTGTTTTATTTAATACAGAAAGCAAAGTATCTTTCCTTATAATTTGTCAAGTTTATTTTATTCAATCATCACTACGTCCTCTGAAAAAAGGCTCATTGGTTTTTATTGTTATTTATTCAATGTAACCCACATGTACCATCCCTCTTGCAGCTTATCACACACAGCTGAAGCACAGTAATGGCTGCGCTTCACACACACATTTTACACACACACATTGCACAATGAAAAACTCTCAAGGCTGTTCATGCACGCACACACCTTGCACAATGAAAAACACTGCAAATTCAACTCAAAAACGCAAAACACTGCAAATTCAACTCAAAAAACGCAAACAGCACTCTTCTTAAATTCCCAAAAACAAATCATTCATACCACACATTTATATAGCAAACAGCACTCTTCTTAAATTCCCAAAAACAAATCATTCATACTACACATTTATATAGCATGCTTTTTGCCGCGCACTTTTCTCTCTTATTCTCTTAAATTTATGCTACCTATGAGACGTAGATATCCGATGAGAGGCTGCTTCAGACACTGTTCGTCAACAATGTTCAGAGTGGGAACTGTCAATCGAATCTATAATTCTACAATCTCCAGTTTATTAGACTGGTAAAGCGGCCCATTCTATCTCCTCCTCTTCTTGAGGGCATTTTATTTGTCTATCCAGATTCTGCGGCGTCTTTCCCTGATCAGCTCTTTAATCCTATTTCTCTTTCCTTATTCCCTTATCACTGTTTACATTTATTTATTCAAATTTCCTGGATCCAGGATTATCCCAATTTTTCTCTTTTTAACTCAATTCCTGACTATGTCAAAGCCAACTGTAACGCAGCGTTTAATCTACACATGTCTTACTGTTTAAGAAGTTAAGGACCCAGTCTTCATTAATCTTGCACGATGTTATTTAGTTCACCTTATCGTTACAGTGAAGCTATTCTACACCTACAATACATCTCTTGTATTGATCTTATTTCCTTTCTTCACTTTTTTATCTTCTCTTATAATAATCCCCCTTTTATTTGTGTCGTATACTACATCAAATAAAATCGAATTTAGCACGGAGTTTCACTTCAATCATCAACACATCATGACATGTCCATAAAAAAGAAAAGGTTCTTTACGGTGTGACCAGACATCAGACACACAATAATCTCGCTGAACGAACCAGCGTCCAGAAAATTTGAGAAATTCTCACCGTGTGAAGATGTGAAAGATGCCACTGGCCCCAGCCCGCGTTGTTTGTGACGCCAATTTGTTGTATCTTTGGAGCAGAGGTGATGAAGCTGATGATGATGAAGGAATCTTCGCGGACACTGTTCTTACTTGTATAACAAAGTTTATTACACACAGAAGTTACAGGTCAGGACGGGCACCGGTCAGCCCGGAGATCTTCTCAGCCAATTCTGAAGTCTGTCTCTCCGGTCTCGGACAAGCGTTCATATAGAGAAATTGTTTACGCCCAAAAGAGAGATAAAATAACGTCACACATAGGGGGGGCTCTGAGTAGGAACATGCTTCGTACATAAAGATGGAAACCCACCCATCTAACAGGTCAAGGAAAAGTCACGGAGAGAGAGAGAGATAACAATTAGCACCTGGCATAGGAATTTTAGGGAGTCTTAAGATCCAGACTCGAGGGGTCCAGCTTTAAGCTGTCACTATGTTTTATGCCCATGTCTATGCAAAATCCGAAGCCAAGGCCCTTTAACTTAAATGTGTCCCAGCCATATATGTTATCTATATTAGCTGAATATACCACATACTAAACTAAATGTCCGGTCTGTGGACGAGCATCTTCCGGTCTGTGGACGAGCATCTTCCGGTCTGTGGACGAGCATCTTCCGGTCTGTGGACGAGCATCTTCCGGTCTGTGGACGAGCCTCTTCCGGTCTGTGGACGAGCATCTTCCGGTCTGTGGACGAGCATCTTCCGGTCTGTGGACGAGCATCTTCCGGTCTGTGGACGAGCCTCTTCCGGTCTGTGGACGAGCATCTTCCGGTCTGTGGACGAGCATCTTCCGGTCTGTGGACGAGCATCTTCCGGTCTGTGGACGAGCATCTTCCGGTCTGTGGACGAGCATCTTCCGGTCTGTGGACGAGCATCTTCCGGTCTGTGGACGAGCATCTTCCGGTCTGTGGACGAGCATCTTCCGGTCTGTGGATAACAACCAAAGCCCCGTTGGAACTAATGAGTGGATTCAGAAGGTGAAACGCTGGAGTGCTTTTACTTTGAAACGGGTTCGGGAAGTGATGTAAATACATTTGTGTCATAAAGAGATGAACATTGTGGTTCACAGCAGAATAAACAGAGAAAATGATCTTTCACCTGAGTTTTAATGTTTATCTGAATTTATGTCACAAACAAATGGTTGCAACACTTTCTCCGATGCCTTTTCAAAATAAAAGCACGCCAGCGTTTCTGTTGATGGAATCCATTCCCTTGTTTAAAAAGTTTTTTTATTGTGAAATATTTGCTGGAGCGGAAGCTGCACGGCTTCATACTGGGTAGTACTGGTATTTATCTGAGTACAAGGGACTTCTTTCATACAAGGCAATAATCATATTTGTGGCCATATTCAAATCAAAGCCTACATGTAAAACATTGTGCTGCAGTAGCATGTTGTGGAACTGAGAAGCTACATATTGTGCTTTGTAAATATGAATTGATATTAATTTGAATATTGTGCATTGAATAGAAAAAGTTGCACAACTGCCTTTCTTTATGTGTATTTATTTCTTGTACATTCAGCCTTTAACAGAAATTGCAAAAAATAATAATAAATATGAGGGTTAGGGTTAGGTACACCAACACACACACACATCCTTTTCAAGACCTGCTGTCTGTTCAGCCGATGTTTGGCCACCAGGGGGCAGGAGAACAACCTGACAATGAGTATAATAATGTACATTTGTATAATACAAATCCACTTTAAAATATCCAGTGTTTGATATGAACAAACAGAAAGAAGTTTAGTCCACAGAGGAACATGCATCTATAACGCTCCACCGTGCTCTCCCTGTATTTTCTGTCACCGATAATTGAACTAAATCAAAGTTTGGTTTGTTTCTTCTCCGCTTGGACCAAATGTTTCCACCAAATAAAAACAGCTTTGCTCTATCGAACTCCAATAAATAAAACATATACATTTTCACCACTTTCTAATTTTCTGCAAACCTTGGTAACGATTTGAGCACGTTGAAGCGTCAGAAAGCCAATTCATTTGCCTGGAGAAAAAATAATCCTTACAATTCCCACGGTCTCCTACTGTTCGGTGCTCGGGCCTAATAACAGAAAAAGTAACGCATTTGATTGGTCAGTTTGTTACCTTGCAGTTACAGCTCATTGCCAGTGGGGAGTGCTGCAGCCAAACAAACCCATGGATCCTTGTAACAAAGTGTTGACTGACTGACTTCATGCTTTATACATCTCTATGTTTTTACACATATTTATAATGTAACAAGTCATTTGGACAGAAAATCATCTACAGTCGTCTAAAACACAGAGAAGCTGTGGCTGCACTGGTGATCATCGTGTTTCTACTTTTCACGTCTTTAAGTTGTTTATTTATTCTCTTTTTCTCATTGTTGTTATTTAGTGACATTGTTGTTATTTAGTTTTTTGATATCGATCTTCAGGACTTCATTCAGAGCCCATGAGTCTCAGTAAACCATCCCTGGACCACAGTGAGATTTAAAGCTCATCATGACAACGAGAGCAACGTCTGATATCGTCACCATCGACAGAACCGGGATTGGTTACAAATCTTTTTCCTGACAAACATTTAACCTCTGAACTCCAAAGTTTTGCATTTGACTTGAAACCAAAGCAAATTATGTCAGGAGGAAACCTGACATCATTTGCGATGCTTTACAGTTCGATGAATCCACAGATATATCAAACTCTGCCCAGCTGCTTGTTTGCATCAGATACAGTTTGGACGGAAAACGTAGCAAAAATCGATTTCAATTCAAAGTGCTTAACAACGGATGTTAAACATTCATTTAAATGAATTAAAATGATTCAAAAATGAATCAAAAATGGATTAAAATGAATTATAATGAATTCATATTAATTGAAATGAATTAAAATGATCTCTCAGATCTTCTGGAACCTTCTAGCGACTCATTGCTGAAAGCAGCAGAACCAAAAGTTGTGGTTCTACTTTAGTTGTAAGAACTAATGAAAGATTGTTTAAATCAATGTAACAGCTGACCAGTGTAAAGATGTGTGATGTGAATAAACTGCAGCTGATTCCTTGTGTTTTTGTTCGAGCAGAAAGAAAAGAGACGTTGAGTCTGTGTTAATCTGTCAGTGACGCTCTGGACTTGAACCAAACGTTTCTCCTTCAGATTCTGTTTGTGTTTTTAGTTCCAGGACAGTTTCTCTCCGAGTCATCAGGAGACTGTTAATCAGCTCATATTGTTCAGTTTGGGCACGTGAAATTAAATAAATGATAAAGATGCAGGAGAGAACAAATGAGTCATAGAAAATCTTTTATTCTTAGATGAAAGTTAAACGTGCACAGATGAGATGAACGGTTCAGAGGAGACAACAAGTGTCTGTGGGTCCATGACACGTCTTTACAAATATATAATATCATACAAATATAAAACCCTGTTCACAGCCAGAGACTGATCATAAATCTTCAGGTTAAACTCAACACAAACTCATATTCACTGGGATCACATCTACTTTAGCTTCAGTAACAAAAACTAAACATAAATAAACAAACCCTGTAGGAATCATTCAATACTCACTGTGCCTGTTTACAGAGTTTTAAAGGTGAAACGTACCATGAACGTACATGTTCTGAATCTAAAGGAACAGTTCCCCACTTTTAGAAAATCCACCCATCCACAGACAGTTAGCTTAGCTTAGCACAAAGACTGGACACCCTGTTAGCGCCTCGACAGCACGTTAACTGCTGTTGGTTTCATTTGTGCAAAAAACTCTTTTCTTTTTTTAAACTGTACTAAACCTTTTATTGAATTGAACTTTTTTAGATTTTTGTACAGATTTGATATTAATGTTAGTCGTTAGGAATATAAGAGAAAATCCATAAAATGAATTCAAAATAAGAAAAATAAACTATAATATAAAAAATAAAAGCAACTCGGGAGGAAACTTCTCAGAGAAAAGAAAAATGAAATGTTGAGCAGCGTCATGCTTTTATCTCGCTCAGTGAACTTCTTCCAACGAGCTGAAACCAGAGGGTGTGAACGTGCTCCATCGACGTTTGAGACATTTTCACACCAACACACATCAACGCAGCGGCCATGTTGTTCAAGAGGAGGCTGTGAATCTGTCTGTCGGCTCATCCTCAATCAGATTAAATGTGATGTCTGACTGTCGCAGTTTGGTTTGTTAGAAAGTGGATTTTCAAACTTTTACATACTTTAAATGGGAAGAAATATCACCAGTAATATTTCTGATATAATATTTGTTTCTCAGCTGTTCTATGTAAATTCAGAAAGTAACATTGTGTATAATAACTCTTTATTCCCTGTTTCCTGGTTTCATCAGAAAACAGCACAAAACATATTTTGGATTATGATATTTTCTACAATCTGAAGTGATCAGCCTCTCTCTTCAATGTGGCGGCAGCAGAGACGTTTCTCACCACCAGGGGATGGGAGGTCTGTGTGTACATATCTGAAGGATTTCTGGCATTTTGCAAAAACACAACAGATGAAATAACAACAGAGTACAAAGCTGCTATGTGCGGCACATCAGCTGTTTCCTGTTCTTCCTCTGACCGTTTTAAACACGTCTGTTCAACAGAGATCTGTGAGGAAGTGAGTCACATGTATCAGGAAGTCAAATAAGTAAATATATGTGTCATAATTCATATTTATTCTTAGATTAAATCAAATTCATTTGTGTTAATCAATGTTAATGGGAAATAGAAGCTAAAGTTTTTACATAAAGAGTTAAATGAAATGATTCAGTGTTAATATATTAACTATCATCTATTGTTAATATTGAATTAATTCAAACATGTTACACACGGCTCTAAAGACTACATTACCCATCAGCCCCTGATGCTGCTTATCGCTCACAGAGTTCTCTGGTGGTGGAACGAAACTCAAACACTGAAGAACTAACTTCAAATGTTTAAATGTGTAAAACATGAGTATTTTAAATATGGTTAAGTTCCAATTTATTGACATGACAGCGTTTACAAGTAGAGCTGAAACAATTAACCAATAATCTGTTATATAATTGTAATTAACAAAATAACACTTCAAATTGTGCCAGACTAAAACGTCTCATACATGTTAAATATTATTTGTCAGAACGTCGATACTGCAGCTCCACTCCAGTGACACAAGATGGCAGCGTTCGTACCTGAGATGTTTTGGCTTCACTTTCGTACAGGAAGTGGAAACACGTCATCCATCTTTATTTACTGTCTAAGTTTTAATTAAATGTTCAGTTTCACACTGATGGGGCTGTGTGCCTCACATAGTAGCTTCAGTTTTCCACACAGCGCCCCCTGGTGGCGGTAGTGCATGCAGATGCATGCAGATGTTCCACAGATGCTACATATTCACAAAGGAGAGGATCATTGAATGTATGTTTTATGCACTTTAAAATGCAGTTATCAACTGAAACAGAGGCTGAACCTCAGAGAAATGCTTTATTTGAAATTGTGTTGAATTTGAATAAGATGCAGTCTGGATGAAGAACTGAACACTCCGTGTCTTTATTGCCGCTGCATTCATGCTGTATTTTACAGACATACTTTGTTGCTGTGGTACAAATCCTGGGACCCGTAACATAAAGTATATCCCATAAATATGTTTGGTGGAATTTGAACGGATCATTTGGACGACGTGTCCTTCCCACTTTGTGTCTTGTCTGTGTCACCATGACAACAGCCTCGTGCACAGCTCCATGCAGAGATGATGGTCTCACTCTGGTGCAGAGGAAGTGGACCTCACAGCTTCAACATCTGCTGGACAGATGTTAGAGCAGCGTGTTCATGAACATGGCGTCACAGTCACATTTACACTGACACACGGGTTTTATGATCATAACAAAGTCACATGA
>VCHM03000431.1:0-14805 GCA_006182925.3 Reinhardtius hippoglossoides
CATGATGTTTTATGCTTTATTTTTATGATTTGTAGATCAGTGGGGCAAAACTTCTTCAATCGATACTCTGGCACAAAAAAAATATCGGGCTGCGTATTCAGCCCGAAGGTTTTTTTTTCAAATGACCTGAGTGGATTAAAAATCCCTGTGACTTCATTCTTTGCTAAAGGATGTTTCCCACAAAATTTACTTAAAATTTTTGGCCAAAATTTATAAAATTTTGTTAGTAGGGGCCTCCCCTTTTTGCTCTAAGTCTGAGGTTTCCCTTTTCCTTTAATTTGGGGGGTTTTGCAAAGAAAGGGGTCTAAAAACAACAACACTTTGGGGGTATCACCCACTGAAAGGGAAGAGTGAAAAAACCTTTTTACTGCTTTGTTATTGTGTGTTTTCCGGTAATCCTGTTTCCCCTGAGCACACTGGACGCGGTTCACTCTGTGTATTTTTTGTTTTTTGAACAGAAGATAGGGAATCAGTGCAGTTTACTGGGGGGCAAAAAAATCTGCATCGTCAGTGGCGGCAGGTGGACAGGGGGTCGATGATGCATGTCCCGGTGTGGTGGAAACAGAAAAAGGAGGGAAAAGGGGAGGAAATCTTTGGATTTTGGGAAAATTTTTTCTATATTGTAAAAATTTGGGTATTTTGGGTGCAGGCAGGAACTTGGATGTCACTGAAAACCCAATTTTCCCTTTTAAAATAAAAAACGCCAAAAAAAAAATGAAGTTCCCCCGGATGTGTCCTGACCCCTGGGCTCTCTCTTCCCTCTGGCCCTGGGCTTCAGATGACTTTCCCCCCTTCTCATTTCATCCCAAGGCCCCTTTTTAAACTTGACTGTATGTTTTGGAGGTAAACTCGGTTGGGACACTTCATACCTGAAACTGTTTTGCGGGAAATATCCCCATGAAGGGACGCCCCCCTGGAAACTGATATTTTTTGGGTTTTTTAGACTCTGCGAAAAACATGGAGCACGGGGCGGGTGCCAAAATCGTGTGTTGCGTTGTCTTTGATTAAACCCTGTTTCGGGTGTTGACTCGGTGAGTGTGGAAAAATCAAGCTCAAAATGTTGCTGCCCTTCTGCTCCTGTCAGGCAAAAATAGCTTTAGGGCCACTGGATTATGTAGCAAAATTCAAGCAAAACATGGCCGACTTTGGTTTTTTTGGGGGTTTTTGCTGTGAAAAAGCAGCGGGAGGGTTTTGTTACATAAGCATAGTTTGCTACCGATCCAAATAAGCAGCCATTGGGGATTAGCTCCAGGCCCGGGTTTAAACTGGGCCCATGCAGGATTGTCTTTGCTGCTGGGTGCTGCTCTTGCCCTCCAAAACCCTGTTATCAAAAGACCACTTGATGTGCCTCAAAAAAACAGCAGGGATAACATCATGGCCGGCCCCTTCACAGACAATCCCCCCCTCCAATCAAAACCCGGGGGGATTATGTGGAGGAAAGTTTTTGCATCACACCTTGGGTTTAAAAACAAAGACAAATTGAATAGCATTAGATTTTATTTTTAGTTATTAAAAAAATTGACCTTTGTCCACTAATTATTTTAAGAGGCCCGTAAAAGGTTTTTTTATTCAGCCAAAATTTTTAAAAATATTGAAAAATGCAATATTCTATCTTTCAACCCGTAAAATCAGTTACCACGTTTTGGGTGATTGGTATATCCCCTACATTTTTTTTTTTTTATTTACCAAAAGTTGTGGAAAAATAGTAGTTATAAAACCCCAAATCTTACAATACCATCACATACAACTATTCTATCAAACATATACCATATACACATGAAAAATATACTAGCACATATAAAGATACAGATATTTAATAAAATTGTATTAAACATTTAGCAAAACCACATCTCACCCTAAAAACAACCACAGGCCTGAGCAGTCATTTAAATTTAGCTTTACATTCTAACCATATACTTCAAAATGATTGTCCATCCCGGAAATTACGACTAGTTTCCAGATGGTACCTCTCGTATCTTATACAGGGTTAAATTTTAAAAATTTTTTTTAAATTCTGGCTTTTTTTCCCTCAGTTTTCACTAAATGTTTTATCTCAGTTTTTTTTGTAAAGTTTTGGGTGGCCCCCCCTGGCTTTTGGTGCACTGGCACACTTGTACTGTTGCTTTAGTTGGGGTGTGTTGATTGGGGTGTTTTACAGAAGGGGATAAACAAGGGTTAGTTGTGGTCATGGCAATAATTAAAAACCATCTCCTCCCTTTTTGTTTTAAAAAACCCCCCTTTGGTTTTTATAAACCCTTTTTTTTTAAGCTTTAAAAGCTAGGGTGAAAACCCTTTATGGGGCCCTAAAATTGGGGACGGCCGTTTCGCCTCGTTTTTCTTTTACCCCGGGAATGGGGTTTTTTAAACTTGACCTTTTTACCGAAACTTTTTTCCCAATTTTAGGGGGATTTTTTTTCCGCGCGCCGCCCGTTTTCCCGCAGCCCCAAAAAAACCCCCGGGGCCCCCCCTCCCCCCCCCCTTTTAAAAACCTTTTTGGGGGTTCACCTGGGGTGAAAACCCCCCCGCTGCGCCAGCCCCCCTTTCCCCCATTTTTTGGGGTGCGAGCGACGTATCCGCCAGGAAACAGCTGAATCTTAACTCGGGACATCACCCTTTTTTTCCCCGCCCCCATTTTAAAATTTTCCCCCTTAAAAGCCCCTTTTTCCCCCCAAAAAACCCCCCTTTTTAAAAAAAGAGCCCCCAAATCAGTCTTGAAAACCCCAAACCCCAAAACGGAACCCACCAAAAACACCCCAAAAAAAAAGTCCCCCAAAAAAAAAAGCCCCTTAAAAATAAATGAATTTTTTAAAATGATTTTAAATGATCAAATTAAACCCTACTTTTTAAAACCCCCTTTTTTTTTCCCGGGATTTTTTTTAATTTTTCCCCTTTTTTTTCCCAAAACCCTAATGAAAGGCCCCCCCCTTTCCCCCCCCCCACTACAGCCCAAAAGGGTCATAAGAAAAAAAAAAGGGGGGGGGGGGGCTAAAGGGTTCCCCTTTGGGGAAAAATTTTTTCCCCCCCCCACCCCCCAGATTGAAGGGGTTTTCCCAAAAACAAAAAAGGGGGAAAAAACGCGGGCGGGGGGGGCACGGAAAAAAAATTTTTTTTTTTGGGTTTTTTTTTTAAATTTTAAAAAATTAATTTTACAAAAGAAAAATTTTTGTCTTAGTAGGTAGTTTTTTGGGAGGCAGTTTTCCAAAAATATTTTTATTTTTTTGTTGAACCCCGCCTCCTATTGGTTTGGGTTAAAAAGCCGGGCCCCAGTTTAAAACTGAAAATTTTGGGGGCCCCTTTTTTAAAGTAAAAACTTAAAGGGGTTTTTGCTAGGGGGTTTTGAAGGGGTCTTTTTTTTAAATTTTTTGGAAAAGATGTCTTTTAGGTTTTTGATATGTTCATTTGGGCCCCCAAAAGGGTCCCCTGCCATCCGGCATCAAAAATTTCAATTTGGGGCCCTTTTTTTTTTTTTTTTTCCTATTATTCAAGTAATAAAAAAATTTCCGGGATGGGGAAGGTTTTTCGGCTGTTTTTTGTTTTAAAAATGGGAACGGTATTTGGCCAAAAATTTTTCCCAAAACGGGGCATCCCCCAATGTAACTACAGCCCCCCGATTTCCGGGGGGGGGCCCCTTTCCCTTTGTAAAAATAAAAAATTTCTTTTTTTTCTTTTTTTAAAAAGACCCTTTTAAATTTTTTCCCTTAAATTGATCCCAGTTTGTAAGGGGTAATTTTTCTTTTGGTTTTAATTTAAAATTAAATTTAAAATTTAAATTTTAAATTTTTTTACTTTAATAAACGTTTTTTTAAAAGTTAAAAGAAAATTACCCCAAAACCCAGTCACCTACTTTTGGCCCCAAAAAACAGGTGCCCCTGTTCCTTGATCCCAATTTTTGAACCCTTTTTTAAATGCCTATGTTCTGAGGGCCCGAGAAAAACCCAACGGGGGGGGACGGGGGAGTTCCCCATTGAACACGGCATGAGGGGCCCATCTTTGTCCTTTGTTTCCCCAAAGCAAAACCCGTTTTTTAAAATTTACCTCAGGAGGGGAAACGGGGCCCTTTTTATATTCAACATGCTACCAGCCCCCAAAGGGGGAGAAAAAACCAGCCCCAAAAAAGACGAGACTTTTAAAAAAACGGATCATTTTTTTCCCCCCCACAAAAAATTACCCTGTACCGTTTTCACCAAGATGAAGAAGGGAAAAAAATTTTAAAAAAAACCCCCTTTCCTTTTTTAAACAGGAGGGCACTTTTAGTTTTACACTTTAAAAACCCCCTTCCCCTTTCCTTTTAACTTTCATTTTAGGTTGAGATACGTACTTGGGAAAAGGGCAGAAAAAACTTTTTAAATGAACTCGTAAAATTTTAAATGTTAAAATCAATTTTTTTAAGAGAGATAATGAACGGTTTGGGAAAAAAACGCCCTAAATTTTGATGTAACTGTTAAAGTTCTTCACATGGGATCATTGGGTAAGTTTAAAGCCCTCTTGTTTTTTCTGTAAAACCTTATGAGGGACTGTGTTTTTCCCTTTTATTGTTTTTGTTTTCTTTCAATCCGGGGGCCCATCATAGGGCATCCCCCCGCCAAAAAAATTTTGAGTTCCTCCAGGGAGAGAAAAAGGGAAAAGGGAGTCTAAAGGGAAAGGGGCTGGCTCAAAAAAATGCGGCCTGAAAAATCCGATTTCCAGCGGGGGATCCCGGGGGGGAAGATGGAGAAACACCATGCAGGATCAAAAAATTGTTTTCCGCAAAAAGGGGCAGGCCTTTGACCGGAAGAGCCATTCAGCCCGAGTTGGGGGACGAGTTTAAAGGGGGGGGGAAGTTTGGGTTTTAAAAGGACAAAGAAAAGTAAAAAATATGAAAAGGGAGTTCCCGCCGAAAAAATGTCAAACGGAGGGGGGAAAAGGGACTAAAGGGGCGAAAAGTTGCCCAAAATAAAGGGCGATGGAGCTTTCCTTCGACAAAAAGATAAGCCATCATCGCGAAAAAAATGCACTAATATTGTCTAAGAGGCACCCTGACTGCTGAAATTACTCCCTCGGGCCCCCATAAAATAAAAGCCTTAAGAAGCGGGTTTGCAAAAAACACTGCCGGCTGCAAAAACGCTGCTCTGGCTGCAAAAAAACCGCTGCTTTTTGCTGCAGAGAAAAAGGTTTCCTAAAAGGGCGGTTTGACTGTTTAAAACCCCTCTGGCTCTGAAAACACTCTGAAAAGCAGGCTCCCCAAAACCCACTCCCTGGCGCAAAACGCTGCTCTGGTGCAGAAAAAATATCTAGGGGGGCAGCTAAACTGCTAAAACCCCTCCGCTCTGGCTCATAAATACAGCTCTAAAGAACCCCAGGCTGCAGAAAACCTGCTCGGGCCCTCCCCAAAAAAACGCTGCCGGCTGCAGAAAAACCTGCTTCTGGCTCAGTAAAATTTTGGCGGCCCAAAGGAGAACAACGGGGAAAAAGCTGAGTGTCCTGGAAAGGGCTAGCTTGGGTTGAAGGCCCAAAAAATGAAAAGGGAAAAGAAAGAGAAGAAAAGAAAAGGAAAAAAAGAAAAACCTGGAGAGAGAGAAGGGAAAAAAAAACCTGAAAAAGGGCAAAGAAGAGAAGAAAGAGAAGAATAAGCAAAAAAGAAAGAAAAATGGAGAAAGAAAAGGAAAGGGGGGAAGAAGGGGGAAGGGGGGAATGAGTTGGAAGATATTCCCCTTTTTTTCGTTTTAAACCCCGGGACCGTCCTAATCAAAATTTCCCAAATTTAAACACCATCTCCTCATCCCTTAAATTTGCAAACCCAAAAATTTATGTTTAAATGTCTCATATCAAAAGACCCCCCTTTTGGGACCCATGTGCCCGTCTGGGGTCTAAACCAAATTTTTTTGAAACATAGTTTTTTTTAAATGGAGTAAAGGGGGGTTTTTTTTGACGCCATCGGGGGCATTCAAAAACTTAAAATTACTCCAAAATGAAATTTTTCACCCACTTTCAAATTTTCTGAAAAAGTTTGGTAAAAATTTTGGCATTTTTATAGTAATTCCTAAAAATGTCCGGGTCCCCTTGGGAAATTTGACCCGGGACACGTCGGGGTTTTTAACTTTATAGTAAAATCCTACAAGTCCGCCAACCCTGATTCCCCCGGACTTTGGTAGGCTTTTAAACATTTTTTTAAAGAGTTTTGGGGCAATGGCCCCGATGCAGAGTTTAAATTTTTAAAGGTGAAATTTTTTGCCCTTAACCCATCTATATATTAATAATTTCGGGGCCCTTTAGCGCCACCACGGATCAGTGTGAAAATTAAGTTTTGAAAATTGCCCAAATTGACAAAAAAATTTTCCCTCCCCTTTACATAATCCCCTATTTTAACAGATTTTTAAAGTCTTAGGTAAAAAAAAGTTTGGCAACTAGGAAACGGAAGAAAATTTTTTTTTTTTAAAACAACTACTTTTCGATTTACAAAAAATTTTTCCCAGGGGATGTCCCTTGATACGTGGCCATCGCTTTGGAAGGTTTCGACATGGGCGTGATGGACGCATGAGTGAAGCGTCTGTTTTTTTGCCCATTTGCCAAAACGCATGCAAGGGCGGAAACTGGGGTTTTGGGTCTTTTATCGCCCCCTTTTCCCCCCCCGCAACAGGCAAAAAACTGCGTGTGGGGGCCCCCGCCCAGGGGCTACCCCGTAGCCCTATTCCCCTTTGTGTTTGTTTTTTTCCGTGTGGGGATTTAAAAAAACCTGATAAATCAAAAGGGGGGGGTTGAAATTTCCCGTTTTAATCCTAAGGGGTTCCGGGTCTTCTTTTAATTACGTTAACACCTCAGTCAAAACGGGCCCCTGAGATTTAAAATTGTGCGCCCCGGCTCTTCCCCTCCCATTGGGGCCCCCTACAGCCCTAATAATTCTAAAGCTGCAGGAATTAAAGGGGCGATAAAACCCAAATCCGTGGTCCTGAATTACTGCGCCGCATTAACTGAAAAGCTCCCCGGTTGTTTGGGTTTTAAAACACGTACTTTATCCATTAGAAATGAGGCAAAGAAATTGCAGGAGAGACACGCGTATGAGAGTCTGCCCCCCCGACCTGAAGGGAAACACAAGGGGCCCAAAGAAAGCGGACTTCCTCTGTCCAGACCCTCGTAAATCAAAACCCCCACGTCAACGAACCTCAAAAAAAACCCTTCTTAAAGGGTATCCAAAAAGAACCACATCGCCCCCCCAAGCTTTGACTTTTTCTGTATCCCGTGACATTGGTTCTGCAGGATCCCCCTGAGCCCCAGGCCAAACTGAAATTTCGTTTCCTCCTTTTGGGCCCACGTCTCATAAAAACTGAAAATTTAGCTGAAAGGGGAAAGTTTCCGCACAACTTTAAACCCGGGTTTTTGGGCACACACCACACGTAAATGTTTCACCCCCATCATCCGGCCTTCCCACACCCTCCCCCCTTTCAAAACGCCCCCTTTCCCCGGTTTTCCTGGCCCCCATCAGGACCCCCCAACCACCTTGTCGGAAAATCCGCACGTATCGTCGAACACTCTCCGAACTTTGATGCGGGTTTTTTTCCCCGGGCCCGGGGTCGACCTCGCCCTATCACGAAACACTGTCAGCGTCTGGGCCGGTGGTGTGTTTTTTGCTGGGCTCTTTTGGCCTCCTGGGCCTGTTTTGGTTCCCCCCTTTGGGGGCGTCCGTAACCGTCCTGGCCCTTTTTGGGGGTTTGGAGAGCATGGATGGGTCCTGGTCAAAGTACTCGTTTTAAGGGGTTTAGCCCTCTGGGTAACCGTGTGTCCGAGGCCCAGTTTTTGCCAGGGGCCCTCTTGGGGTTTTTCCCACGGCATTTGTAATTCTTGGAGAGACCCTTATCTTTTTGGGCCCGTCTTCAGCTTTTTTTTTGTACCGGGGAAATCATGGTTTACAAATAAATAAAATAATACATCCGGAGCAAGAAAAGTGTGCAACAGGTGAATTTCTAAAGAAAGAATTTTTTACTTGAAAACTGAATGTTGGCCCTAATAACAATGTTCCGACAAAGAAACCCTGAGATAAAAAAGGGGACAAAGGGAAAAAAACCCAAAATTTTGTGTTTGTGATGACATAAACAAAAGTTTTTTCCCTTTTCCTTTTTAAGGGCCTCAAAACCCAAAACCCTTAGCTCAAAGTGCAAAATTTAACCTTATCTTAAAAAGTTTTGCACAAATACGCAAAAACCCCCCTTCACTTTTGGGACGGAAGGTTTTTTTAATCTTCCCCCGCGCTCGAACCCCTTCCTTTCACCCGTCTTTTTCCCCTCGGATTTTTTTAAAAAGTTTTCCGTGAGTTTTTGAGCACCCAATCTACTTCCCTCGGGAAGGGCCCCCTCTCGTTTTTATCTAAACCCCGGGTCTGTGATTTTTCCTGCTCCCCCGCCCCTTTTTTTCCCGAACTTTTGCTTTTTCCTTCCCCCCTTTTTCCCATTTTTTTTGGTCAGCGACGACACCATTTTGGAGCACCCCTTTCGGATCGGGGCAAACTTTTTTTTTCTTCGTAAACAGCCTGTCGACCTCCTCCCCCGAAAACACAACCATAAAACTTAAAGGAGAATGAGACTGCTCACATTTTTTTTAAATGTTGCCCCCAAAAGGGGGGGGCCAAAAAAAACAAAAAAAAAACTTTCACTGAGTAGTATACTTTTGGTGCACCGATTTAGGGCCGGATATCGGTCCCCGGCCGATATTCCCCCTTTTTTACTTTTACCGCATATCGGTTAAAAATTTTTTGATTTTCACCCCGAAAACTTTTTCCGATATTATTGGAATGTTTTCTCGGGCGCGCCGCGCCGCTCCGCGCAGCCCCAAAGGGAAAGCCAGGCGCCCCCCCCCCCCCCCTTTTTTAAACCTTTGGGCTTTTTCACAGGGGCAAAAATGCCCCCGGGCGCGCGCCAGCGCCCTTCACCGATGGTTTCCGTGCACGAGCGCATCGCGCCGGGAAAAACCGACTAAATATTAACTCGGGACCACCCTTTTTTTTTTCCCCGTAAACATTTCAAAACCCTTCCTCTTCCCCCCAAGCACCCCTTTCCGCTAAAATCCCCTTTAAAAATAAGTCCCAATTCCCGTCCATGCAAAAAACCCGCTTACAACGGAACACAATAAACCCTCAACAAAAAAGGGTCCTAAAAAAAAGTTTACTAAATAAAATATTTTTATGATAAAATGATCAAATATGAAACCCCATATTTTGTTTTCCCCCTTCTTTTGGGCCCCTGGATTTTAATTTTTCCCCCAATTTTCCCAACCCCAAAATGAAAGTCCCCCCTTTCCCCCCCCACTACCCCCACACAAGCAGTCATATAGATAAAAAAGAAAAGGGGGGGGGGGCAAAAGGGCCCGGCTTGGAAAAAACGCTTTTACCCCCCCCAAACCCGAATTGAAGGGGTTTTCCCTACAACAAAAGGGGGAAACCGGGGGCTGCCCGGGCACGGAGAAATATTTTAAATTGGGCTTTTTAATTTAATTAAACAAATTATATTACCAAAAAGAAAACTTTTTTTGTCATTGAGTAGGTAGTTGTATGGCGGGCGTTTTTCTTTCGGAAAAATTTTTTGTATTTTATTTTTGAAATCAGACCCCTCCTTTGTGTTGTGTTGCACACGGGTTTTTTTGGGTAGAAACTCCCAATCTTGATTTTAATGTATATGGCTTTAAAGGGGTTTATCCCTAGTTTTCCCGTAAGAAATCTGTTTACATTTGGGAATGATTCTTAAAAGGGGCCGGGGTGAAACTGTTAAAATTTTTTGGCTGAATGGTGCCCTAGGTCCATCCTTTGGCATCTAAATTTAAAAACCTTTTCACTTTTCGGGTTTTTCATTTTAAATTCAAGTAAAAACAAAATCGGTACCCGATGGGCTATCGCTAGATTTTTTTTTAAAAAATGGGAAAAATCGGTATGGGGCCAAGAATTTCCATATGGGTTGCATCCCTTTTTTACGTCAACTCCTGATTAGCCCATTTTTTTCCCTCCCCAGCGCCCATCCCACAGGGGCAGACGGGCCTGAGATAGGGTTTTAAAAAATATATCTGATTTGTAATAAAAAGATTTAAACTGCAGGTATCACAACAGTGCACCCTCTTAACCTTGTTTTGTGTGGTTTAAAAATTACTGAAGAAAAACAGACCCACTGACCCCTCTACAACAAAGGAATAAATATTCAGGCGGGACATGAAATTTAAAGGACGGTGCTATTTTCGAAGTAAAAGATAAAATAATTTTTCCGTGACCCACTTCTCCCCCCCTCACTGAAAATCTATAATTTTTTCTGTTTTCCCCCCCCCTCTGTTTTTTACAACCCTGTGTCCCCTTATCCCTCCCAGCCTGGGGGTTTTTTGTCCCAATCCCTATTTTGTAAGGACCTTCCCCCATTCGTTTTTTTTTCCCTCTCCCTCGTCTTTCCCCTTTTATAACCCGGGTTTTTGTAGAAAACTTTTAGTCCCCCCCCAATGGAGGGCAAATTTTCCCGGTGTATGTGCTCATGGGGTTTTCCACCTGAAAGGTCCATTGGGGCAGCCCCTGCCCCCCACTGTTGTGTGGGGGCCCCTGACAGAGCAAAAAACCAACTGGTCTGTTTCCCCCTGAACTGCTTTTATGTTGGGAAGAAAAAAAAAACCAAAAAAATCGCCGGCGGGTTTTAGCTTCTTCATTTTTTGCATAAAAAAAAAAACACAAAAAAACCAAACTTAAAAAGAAACCTTTTGCAAAGCCCCCAAAGTATAGGTTTTGGGGCAAAAACTACCTAAAAAGTCCGAAACCCCATCTTTGGAAAAAAAAAGTTTTTTTGACTTATGGGTTTTTTAATTTTTGGGCCCATTCCCCCTCCCTAAAAATGGAGGAAAAAAGGGGGGGGGGGGGGGGGGTTTGAGACCTATAAATGCGTCATTTTGGGGGGCCAAAACCCAAAGCTTTGGCTTTACTTTTGGGGGGCGTCATTTTCGTCCCGTCTTTAAATCCGAAGAAAATTCAATTTTAACCACACCCATTAGAAACAAAAATTTCTCTCATTCAATGATTTTTTTTTTTCTTTTCTCTTTCTCCCCTCTTATCTCCTTTACTCCGTGGTCGCCCACCCCCCTCACTTTTCCCCCATTCCTTGCCCGGGAAACCCCCCTGGCCTTGAAACAGTCCCTTGACCTTTCGCCCATCCATGGACGGGGAATTAAAAAAGGAGATTGGGCCCAATCAGTTTTTCAAACCTTTTAAAAATTTACATACTTTAAAAGTATGTGAAATTTTTCCCAAGGTTTTTTTACTTTGTGTCCGTTTTAAAAGGAAACTCTTCTCCCCCCAGCCTGGCGAGAGTGAATTCGCACGCCCCCATGGGTTTTCCGAGGATAGCCCCCCTCGAGCGCTAAGGGGAGACTCATCGTCTTGAGCGTCAGATCAGCCAGGAAATTTTTAAATTTGTTTGGGGAACAGCAGGAAAGGGAGTTGGGGTAATATAAAACACGTTCCCGGGGGAAAACAGAAAACCCCTTTTTTACTTAAAAAACTCTGTCCTCAGGTTTTGAGCCTGACATCCTCCTGAGGGCCAAACGGAGTTCATTAAGACTGACATGCCCTTGATCTCGAGTGATTCTCTCTTTTTGGGTACAACCCAAAACTCTCTCTTCACCATTCAATGATATTTTCTTGGGAAAAAAAGCCTGTAAAAAAGGTTTTTAATTTGGGTTTTTATGATCTAAACATTGTTTTGAAAAGGGGCAGAGCCAAAAAATGACTGCAGGGGCGAGGCTTTGGCCCAAGGATACCAAAAGTCCCCGTTCGGGGAGGAAAATGTGGGGTTTGTCCATCAATTTTTGGGAACACAGGGGGATCGGAAAAACAAGTGGAGCTACAGTATTTCACACACAGTTGGGTTTTTCTCCCCAACACCCCCCTCAAAACCCCCCCCTCTCTCTAAAAAAAATGCCTTTCCCATTGTTTTTTTCTTTTTCCCCGCCTCTATCTTCCTCCCTTTTCACTCCTTGGTTTTTTTTGTCAAGGTTTCCCCTTTACAGATCTGTTTGGGCCTGCCCAAAAGTGTGGGGAAACCCCGGTTTATCAACAGAAACATGGGTCTGTCCCCGCCCAAGCTTCTGCAGGACCCACGTCTCGTTTCCTGCAGGAGCTTTAGTGAGAGATCTCTGGATCTAACATTTTTGAGGAGGACTTTACATTCCCCCAGGGCCCTTTAACCCGACCTGCCCGCACTGTTTTTTACAAATATTATCTGTAGTGTCCCGTGCATGTGGAACCAACAAAAAGGGGCTGGGAATTTTTCCTGAAATGTTTCCCCCCAAAATATGATCAATTTAAAAATACATTTTTAAATTTTTCTGGGGTTTTTCCCCTTTTTTTCTATATTTGGGCATTGAGTACTTTAGGTTTTGGGGCCCTAGAAATCTGTATAAAAATGACATGTCCCCAAAAGGGGAAACCAAAACGTCTTTATCACCACCTGGTGGCTGGCGCAATATAAGGGCAAAATTCTGCCCTTTTCCTTTTTGAGATGGGACCTGGGTTCTCAAGACAAAACACTTTTTATCAAAAATTTTTTTTGCATTTTGGGGGTAGTTTTCTCATTCAAGGGGTTTTTTTTGAGTCGCTCCCCATCCCCCGTTTTTCTTGGGCAGTGGGGGAAGTTTTTAGACCCTCGTCCCTCTTTATAGACATCTTTTAAAGGGTTTTGGGGTGTTTTTTCAAGTAAAAAAAACAAAAAAAAAAGAGGTCCCAAAAAATTCTAGAAATTAAATTTACTAAAAATATACTATTGTTCCCTTACACAAAAATAAATGTTTAAAACTGGGTTTTTAGGGCCTGGCCAGTTAAATTTCAGTCTGCCCTTAAGACATAACCCGGGGACGCCCACAGACTCCACATCCCTGTTACACCCCCAGAACGGGTGTCACAACCCTGCAGGCTGGTTTTAATCAGCCGAAAAAATTCGGGTTTTTCATTTCGTTAAACCCCCCTCGTTCCCAAAACCGGGAAAATTTCAATTTGTCCCCCCCACAGAAGCCCCGGGGCCCCACCGTGCTGAAAACCACCCGTATGAGAACCAGGACCCTTCCACATGCCCCCCGCATGGGGTTTTTGGCGCAAAATGGGGGTGGTGTCCCTGGGATTTGTACACAAAGAGGGAAACCTTTGGAAAAGTGAGATTTTTCACATGAACACTTGGGGCCCATGCTGTTCTTGGGAGGGTTTGTGTGTTTTTTAGAACCAAAATCCCCACATTGTGTTTTTTTTAACGGAGCCCCGGAGGTGGACCTGCCCCTATCCAACCTGAAAGGGGCCCTCGCTGAATTTAAAAGGATATGGCCCCATCAACAACCCCGTGTGAGTTTTTTTATCAGAGAAAAAACTTATAAAACCCAACTTTAAAGGGCTTGACCCTTTATTACACAACTAAAGGGTTTTTTTTGTTTTCCCTCCCCACAGAAAAACCCTTTTTGGGGTAAAACCCACCGTCCGGCCCCCGCAGTATCCCTTTTCTCCAAGTTCCAGATGCCATCCTGGGTGAACTAATAAAAGGGTGCCGCGCCGAAAAAGTTTTCCCCATCGAGACTTTTTCCCCTTCCGTAGGTGAAATTGAAGCTCTTTCTACTTTTTAAACCCCTTCGGGCTTTTTTCAATAACCCGGCCCCGACTGTATATGTTTTTTAATTAACGGTTTGTCCCCGCCCCGGGTTTACACATATACAAACCCCCCTCCTGAAACCAGAAACACCCCCCTTTGCTTTTATCAAAAGGGGCCTGAAAAGTATCCCAAAAATTGGTTTTTCCCGGGGGAAGAGGGGAAGGGGCAAAAACCCCATGGGGGTGTTTGAGAAAAATGAAAAATGACCCGGGGTTTTTACCCCGAGTGGGAAACCCCCGGGCTGCACGCAGTAAGAAATGCCCATGGGGTCAAATGCAATCCTTTTAGAAGCAGCGCCTGGTTTTGAAAAAATCTCCCCCCCATTTTAAAAAGAAGATATTTTAACTTCCATGTATGTGGGCAACTTTTTTTTTTCAGGAAACCCTAACCCCGTTCCCTCCCAATTTTTTACAAATTCAAATTCCCAAAAACCAAACCCTCGGCCCAGTCCATTCTGAGGGAAAATCTTCATCAAAAAGAAAAACACAAACGGGTGAAAAACCTTTGGTCACATTATTAAAGGGGCTTAGTGAAAAACTGAACCTCAACCCTTAAAACATGACAGTTCTCCCGAGCATCGATCGACGTAAAAGGGGCACTGACGCCCTCTGTTGACCTTCCCGGGGTCACTTTCCCCCCGGATTTATGGCCCGACCTGGAGGAGAGCAAGTTTCCAGAAAGTGGCTCACTGTCCCATTCTCCCCCCCCCCCCCCTGCAGAATGATGGGGCAAATGGGCCAAATGGTCCGTCAACACAGTCCCCTCCAAAAACCCTTGGGGCTGGCTTTAAAAGGTGCCCGACTCTTGTGATTAAAAACAATAAAATTTAAAAAAAGAATAAAAACCCATAATTAAACCCCCGCACTTATGATTTTTAAGTATAAGCAAAATTAAATATAATGCAATATTTTTAAAATAAATGTACTAGAAAAATGAAAAAAGGGAAAAATTTTAAAAATTAATCCCTTAAAAGTGACGTTTTTCATGTTGCAGCAGAAACCCCTCACCTCAAACCCCCCCCTTCCCCCAAAAAGAAAGGAAACTGGGGGGTCCCCTAAGTCGTCATTTAAAATTCAAAAGGGTGTTTTTTTTTTGTCCAGTTTTAAATTAAAAAAAAAAGGGGGGGGGGCCCCCATAGAGGGCCTTTTTTTTCCCGATGTAAAAAAAGGTATTTAAAAATAAAGGG
>VCHM03000432.1:0-14803 GCA_006182925.3 Reinhardtius hippoglossoides
GATGAAAAGTCCAAATTTTAACCATCGGTGCAAAAATAGTCTTATCTCATCGTTTTTATGCACTTTGAGCCAAACAGACAGGGAAAACTCCAAATCTCAACTATTTTCATTGGGGACTCCACAACTTCAAAATGTTATTTTAAAGACTTCCTTTAGAGTTAACAACCATTTCAACTTACCATCTTCATTATAAACATCCACTGTATGCCTGTTAGGAATCAAATAATTTGACTGAAGACTTTTTGAGAAATCAACATCACGAGTGACCCAATTTTATTATGACAGCCAAAAAGCACTGATTTTCAGCTTTAGTCCATAAAACCTCCAAATTGTAAACATTTTGCAAATTCAGTCTTCTGACACCGTTTCCATCACTTTCGTGCACCTCGAGCATCTCTGTGGTCTAGAGGTCTGACATTTGGATGAGCTCTCCCCTGCGGCCCTTGGTGGCTCAGCCCGGTTTTCAAAGTTCTGCCAGTTACAGGTCCAAAGAGCTTAAGGTCGGCACCCAGGAGGTGCTTGAAAAATCTGGTGGCTCTAGCTCAACCAGAAGTAAAAAAACACCTCTAACTTTTGTCTCAGCTGCTGACTGCACAGTGGGCTGTACTGAATGGACACTGAAAAGGGCCACTGTCTGGGCCCCTTAGCAGCTAGAGGTCTGACATTTTGGATGAGCTCTCCCCTGCGGCCCTTGGTGGCTCAGCCCGGTTTTCAAAGTTCTGCCAGTTACAGGTCCAAAGATGATGCCAGAGGCCAGTTGATCCTGAAACCCACACAGGTGCAGTTCGGTCCCGAACCACCCAGGGACCCCATATTTGCACCAGAGCTTAAGGTCGGCATCCAGGAGGTTCATGAAAAATCTGGTGGCTCTAGCTCAACCAGAAGTAAAAAAACACCTCTAACTTTTGTCTCAGCTGCTGACTGCACAGTGGGCCTGTACTGAATGGACACTGAAAAGGGCACTGTCTGGGCCCCTTAGCAGCTAGAGGTCTGACATTTTGGATGAGCTCTCCCCTAGGCCCTTGGTGCTCAGCCCGGTTTTCAAAGTTCTGCCAGTTACAGGTCCAAAGATGATGCCAGAGGCCAGTTGATCCTGAAACCCACACCGGTGCAGTTCGGTCCCCGAACCACCCAGGGACCCCATATTTGCACCAGAGCTTAAGGTCGGCACCCAGGAGGTGCTTGAAAAATCTGGTGGCTCTAACTCAACCAGAAGTAAAAAAAACACTCTAACTTTTGTCTCAGCTGCTGACTGCACAGTGGGCCTGTATGAATGGACACTGAAAAGGGCCACTGTCTGGGCCCCTTAGCAGCTAGAGGTCTGAATTTTGGATGAGCTCTCCCCTGCGGCCCTTGGAGGCTCAGCCCGGTTTTCAAAGTTATGCCAGTTACAGGTCCAAAGATGATGCCAGAGGCCAGTTGATCCTGAAACCCACACAGGTGCAGTTCGGTCCCCGAACCACCCAGGGACCCCAAATTAGTAAAAAGGCAAAAATTGACGTAAAAGACTTGCGTAAAAGACTTGACGTAAAAAGACGTTTAAAAAGACATTGCGTAAAGACATTGACTAAAAAGACTTGACGTAAAAGACTACTGAAAAAACCCTTTACGTAAAAAAACGATTACGTAAAAGACGATTACGTAAAAGACAGTGTTGTAAAAAAGACTTTACGTAAAAAGAACAGTGGTAAAAGACATTGACGTAAAAGACATTTGCTAAAAAGACTTTTCGTAAAAAAACTTTTACGTAAAAAGACAATTGACGTAAAAAGCATTACGTAAAAACATTGACGTAAAACAGTGTTGTAAAAAGAACATGACTTAAAAAAACAGTGTTGTATAAAAACATTGACTAAAAAGACTGACGTAAAAAGACATTGACGTTAAAAGACATGTTGTATAAAGAAACCTTGACGTAAAGACATTGAAAGTAAAAGACGTGTTGTAAAGACGTTTGTAAAAGACAATGCTTAAAAGACCTTTACGAAAAAGACATTTACGTAAAAAGACATTTTTAAAAAGGGCATTGACGTAAAAGACTTTTAAAAAGTTTTAAAAGACATTTTTTTTTTTTTTTTTTTTTCTTTTTACGTAAACCTCTTTTTACGTAAACCTCTTTTTACAACACTGTCTTTTTACAACACTGTCTTTTTACGTCAATGTCTTTTTACGTAAACGTCTTTTTACAACACTGTCTTTTTACGTCATTGCCTTTTACGTCAATGTCTTTTTACAACACTGTCTTTTTACGTAAACGTCTTTTTACAACACTGTCTTTTTACGTCAATGTCTTTTTACAACACTGTCTTTTTACGTCAATGTCTTTTTTCGTCAATGTCTTTTTACGTCATTGTCTTTTTACGTAAACGTCTTTTTACAACACTGTCTTTTACGTCAATGTCTTTTTACGTCAATGTCTTTATACAACACTGTCTTTTTACGTCAATGTCTTTTTACGTCAATGTCTTTTTACGTCAATGTCTTTATACAACACTGTCTTTTTACGTCATTGTCTTTTTACAACACTGTCTTTTTACGTCAATGTCTTTTACGTCAATGTCTTTTTACGTCAATGTCTTTTTACGTAAACGTCTTTTTACGTAAACGTCTTTTTACGTCAATGTCTTTCTACGTCAATGTCTTTTTACAACACTGTCTTTTTACGTCAACGTCTTTTTTACAACACTGTCTTTTTACGTAATCGTCTTTTTACGTAATCGTCTTTTTACGTCAATGTCTTTTTACGTCAATGTCTTTTTACGTCAATGTCTTTTTACGTCAATGTCTTTTTACGTCAATGTCTTTTTACGTCAACGTCTTTTTACGTCAACGTCTTTTTACGTCAACGTCTTTTTACGTCAACCTCTTTTTACGTCAACCTCTTTTTACGTAAACCTCTTTTTACGTAAACCTCTTTTTACGTAAACCTCTTTTTACAACACTGTCTTTTTACAACACTGTCTTTTTACGTCAATGTCTTTTTACCTCATTGTCTTTTTACGTAAACGTCTTTTTACAACACTGTCTTTTACGTCAATGTCTTTTTACGTCAATGTCTTTTTACGTCATTGTCTTTTTACGTCATTGTCTTTTTACGTCAACGTCTTCTTACAACACTGTCTTTTTACGTCATTGCCTTTTACGTAAACGTCTTTTTACAACACTGTCTTTTAACGTCATTGTCTTTTTACGTCAACGTCTTTTTAGTTAAACGTTTTTTTACGGAAACGTCTTTTTACAACACTGTCTTTTTATGTCAGTCAATTTTGCGTCGATGTCTTTTTAGTTAAACGTCTTTTTACGTCACTTTCTTTTTATGTCGATGTCTTTTTACGTAAACGTCTTTTTACGTCATTGTCTTTTTACAACTGTCTTTTTACGTAAATGTCTTTTTACGTAATTTTATTTTTACAACAGTCTTTTTACGTCACTTTCTTTTTATGTAAATGTCTTTTTACGTAAACGTCTTTTTACGTCATTGTCTTTTTACAACTGTCTTTTTACGTAAATGTCTTTTTACGTAATTTTATTTTTACAACAGTCTTTTTACGTCATTGTCTTTTTACAACTGTCCTTTTTAACGAAACGTCCTTTTACGTCATGTCTTTTTACGCCCCAAAAAGGGGCCTTTTTACAACACGGTCTTTTTATTAAATGTTTTTTTACAAAACGTTTTTTTAAACGTTGTCTTTTTACAACTGTCTTTACTAACGTCTTTTTCTTAATTTTATTTTTTAAAACGGTCTTTTTACGTAAATGTTTTTTTAACGTAAACGTCTTTTTACTTTGGGCTTTTTACGTACACTTCTTTTTCGTCGCCCTTTTTACGTCCATTGTCTTTACTCATGTCTTTTTACAACACTTTTTTTATGTCTGTCTTTTTACGTCAATGTCTTTTTACGTCATTGTCTTTTTACTTCATTTTTCTTTTTACCGTCAACTTCTTCTTAAAACACTGTCTTTTTACGTCATTGCCTTTTACGTAAACGTCTTTTTACACCTGTCTTTTTACGTCATTGTCTTTTTACGTCAAGGGCTTTTAGTTACGTCTTTTTAACGTCACTTTCCTTTTTACTTAAACGTTTTTTTACGGAAACGTCTTTTTACAACACTGTCTTTTTATTCTTCACTTTTGCGTCGGTTTTTTTTAGTTAAACCTTTTTACGTCCTTTCTTTTTATGTCGCTGTTTTTTTACGTAAACGTCTTTTACTTCATTGTCTTTTAAAACTTCTTTTTACTAATGTCTTTTTCGTATTTTATTTTTACACCGTCTTTTTACGTCATTGTCCTTTTTACAACTGTCTTTTAACTAAACGTCCTTTTACGTCAATGTCTTTTACGTCAATGTCTTTACAACACTGTCTTTTATGTCAATGCCCTTTTTACGTAAACGTCTTTTTACTTGTCTTTTAAAACTGTCTTTTTTACGTAAACGTCTTTTACGTAATTTTATTTTTACAACATTTTTTAAAACGTCAATTTCTTTTTACGTAAACGTCTTTTTACTCTGTTTTTTTTACGAAAACGTCTTTTACGTCAGTCTTTTTACGTCTTGTCTTTTTACGTCAATCTTTTTACAACACTTTTTTTATGTCTTGCTTTTTACGTCGTGTTTTTTTACGTAAACGTCTTTTTTACGTCATTGTCTTTTTACGTCATTGTCTTTTTAGTCATTGTCTTTTACGTCATGTCTTTTTTACGTCTTTGTCTTTTTACTAATTTGGGTCCCTGGGTGGTTCGGGGACCGAACGCACCTGTGTGGGTTCAGGATCACTTGCCCTGGCATCATCTTTGGCCCTGTATGGCAAACTTTGAAAACCCGGGGCTGAGCCCCCAAAGGCCGCAGGGGAGAGCTCATCCAAAAATTCAGACTCTAGCTGCTAAGGCCCAGACTTGCCCTTTTCAGTGCAATTCAATACGGCCCACGGGCAGTCAGCAACTGAGACAAAAGTTAGGTGTTTTTTTTTGCTTCTGGTTGATTTTAAGCCACCAGATTTTTAAAGCCACCCCCTTTGGGCCGACCTTAAGCTCTGTGCAAATATGGGGAAACCTGGTGGGTTCGGGACCGAACTGCACCGGTGGGGGTTTCAGGATCACTGGCCTCTGGCATCATCTTTTGGCCCTGTAACTGGCAGAACTTTGAAACCGGGCTGAGCAACCAAGGGCCATAGGGAGAGCCATCCAAAGTCAGACCTCTAGCTGCTAAGGGGGCCAAGACAGTTGCACTTTTAAAGTGCCCCATTCAGTAAGGGGCCCTCATTGTGCAGTTCAGTCAGCTGAGACAAAATTTAAGTGTTTTTTTATCTTCGGTTTAGCTAGACCCACCGATTTTCATGAACCCCCTTTAGCCGACCTTAAGCTCTGGTGCAAATATGGGGTCCCTGGGTGGTTGGGGACCGAACTGCACCTGTGTGGGTTTCAGGATCCAACGGGCCTCTTGCATCATCTTTGGACCTTAACTGGCAGAACTTTGAAAACCGGCTGGGGCCACCAAGGGCCGCGGGGAGAGCTCATCCAAAATGTCAGACCCCAGCGCTAAGGGAACCCCAGACAGTGGCCCTTTTCATGTCCATTCATTACAGCCCCACTGTGCAGTCAGCACTGAGACAAAAGTTGAGGTGTTTTTTTTACTTCTGGTTGGAGAGCCACCAGACTTTGCCAAGCACCTCTTGGGTGCCGACCTTAAGCTCTTTGGACCTGTACTGGCAAACTTTGACAAACCGGGCTGAGCCACCAAGGGCCGCAGGGGAGAGCTCATCCAAAATGTCAGACCTCTAGACCACAGAGATGCTCGAGTGACGAAGTGATGGAAACGGTGTCAGAAGACTGAATTTGCAAAAATGTTTACAATTTGGAGGTTTTTATGGACTAAAGCTGAAATCAGTGCTTTTTGGCTGTCATAATAAAATTGGGTCACTCGTGATGTTGATTTTTTCAAAATCTTCAGTCAAAAAAATTTGATTCCTAAAAGGCATACAGTGGATGTTATAATGACGATGGGAGTTGAAATGGTTTGTTAACTCTAAAGAAGTCCTTTACATAACTTTTTGATTTGTGGATTTCCCCATAAAATTAGTTGAGATTTGGATTTTCCCTGTCTGTTTGGCTCAAATTTTTTAAAAAAGATGAGAAAGACTATTTTTTCACCGATGGTTAAATTGGCCTTTTTTTTCACAGAATGCTCAAAGTGCATAAAAACGCTGGAACGGTGATATAGACTAAATTTTTTTACTGATGGGGAAAATTTGGCTTTTTTACCACAGAGATGCTCGAGGTGGACGAAAGTGATGGAAACGTGGGGAGAAGACTGAATTTGCAAAAAGTTTTTCAATTGGAGGTTTTATGGACTAAAGCTGAAAATCATTTCTTTTTGCTGTCATAATAATAGGGTCACTCGTGCTGTTGATTTTCTCAAAAGTCCTTCAGTCAAATTACTGATTCCTAAAGGCATACTGTCACAACTTCACCCTTTTTTAACAGTTTTCATTGTCTGTTTATACTGCATCACTACTCATGTCATTTCAGATGTCCAGCCCTCCCCTCTGCTCTGCATCACACGGATCCCATTACCTGCCCCACCCCAGACCTCACCTGCTTTCCATTAGTCACACTCACCCGTATATCTAACATGCTCATTTCCCGTGTTCCCTGCCGATCCCTAGTGTGTTTGTGCCTAGCCTTCCAGCGTTATCCCTGCTTATCTGTTTTGGCCTGATCTGATCCCTGACCGCTTTCGCGGACCCTGGATTCCCGCTTTGCCTGTGCCGTCCTGTTTGTTTGCCTGATCTGATCCGACTGCTTTCCGACCTGGATTCCCCTTTGCCTGCTCCTTATCTTTTTTTGGCCTGATCTGATCCCTGACCTGCTTTCGCGGACCCTGATTTCCCTTTGCTGCTCCTTATCGGATTTGTTTGCTACGTGACTGACTACCTGGCTTTTGACCCCGATCGTTCCAAATAAACCTGAACTCTGGTCTTTCCGCTAAACCTGCGCTCCGTGTCGTGATTTTGGGTTCACGTCTGTCTTTTGGCTCACCCTGACAGAACGATCTGGCCATAAATGAACCCAGCCGACTCTGAGATCTCCGGAGAGAGCTGGCGGCACAAGCTGGTGCTCTGCCACCAACACTAGCGTCAACTTACCGCCATGGCAAGGCTTTCCAAGAAGCTTCCCGCACCCACCAAACTTTGGAGGCTCTCAACGCCAGTTCCAAGCGGTTAGCACTGTCCATCAACCACCGGCTGTGTTACAGCCGTCCATTCCTCCCGCTCATGTCCTATCTCCATCCGGAACCTGCCTTACGCTCCCGAACGGTTCTCCGGAGCTCCGGTACCTTCCGTCCTTCCTACTCTCTGTTCGTTACCTTTGAACTACACCTCTCACATATCCACCGAGAGTGGATAGTGGCTGGTTGATCACTCCAGCGTTCGGGACGGGCCACGGATTGGGACCACCGATGGGAGAATGCATCGGCGATCTGTTCTTCCGTTTGTCACTTTCCTCAGCGGTCTCCGAAGGTTTTTGACCATTCTACCCCCGGCCGAGAGGCGCCTCGTGACTTTTCAACCTGACCCGGGGAGTCGGCGAGTGTGGATTATTCCATTGGATTCCCGGACTCTCGCTGCTGGCGAGCGATTGGAAATTCGCCCTCGCTGACGACGCCTTCTACAACGGTCTCGTCTGACGTCATCAAGGATAGCTGGCGGCACGGGATCCTCGCGTCTGATTGGACACGCTCTAGCAACGGCGATCCGCATCGGGACGCCTCCCAGGAACGGAGGCGAGAGAGGGCGGTGACGAGTAGTCACCGTAGCCGTCACCCCCTCACCACCTTCAGACGCCTGGTTTGGCCACCGATCGCGAGCGTTCCCAGCGAACCAGCGGGCCGATGGCAACTCGGCAGGACCATCTTGTCATCAGTGAACGACCTCGCCGCCAGAGGGCGAACTGCTGCATGTACTGTGGGCAGGGAGTCACTACGTGTCATCTTGTCCGGTAAAGAACCGGGCTCACCATAAATTCCAAGGGCTCTGTTGAGTCACATCACAGTTCTAAACGCCCCTCGGCCCCTATCCAGCCCAGCTCTTCTGCAAGGACAGACTAACCCAGTCCGGTCTTTATTGACTCTGGGGCCGACACCAAATCTCCTGGCCGTACTCTTGCCGTGCAGCTGGGTATTGAGCAGAGCCTTTGATCCATCCATCAAGGCCACTGCTCTGGATGGGCACCTCCTCTGCACAGTAACCCACGTACCATCCCTCTCCTCTGGGCATGTCCAGGTAACCACACGGAGACTCTCACGTTCACCTGATTCATGCACCACAACACCTGTGATTCTAGGCATCCATGGGTTATGCAACAACATAATCCTCATATTGACTGGGTTACGCGGTTCCATTTTACAAGTGGTAGTCACCCCTGTCCTGCTGTCCTGCCTCAGATCTGCGCATCTCTTGTCTCCATTCCTCTCCCTCCTAATGAGTTCCAGATCTTACAGAGTTCATCAGAATACCAGGACGTTAAGGAGGTGTTCAATAAAGCACGGCCACTTCGCTTCCCCCTCATCGCCCGTATGACTGCGCCATCGATCTCTTCCTGGTACCTCCCACCCATGGGGCCGACTATTCTCCTGTCTCCTTCTGAGACCAAGGCCCATGGAGAGGTCATAAATGACTCACTGGCGCCGGAATATCCGTCTTCTTCATCTCCTGCAGGCGGGCATTCTTTTTGTGGACAAGAAGGACAGACCCTCCGGCCATGTATTGTTACCGAGGTCTGAACCACATCACTATTAAAAACAGTTAACCCCCCCTCCCACTAATCTCCTCTGCCTTCGACTTTTTGCAAGGGGCCACAGTGTTCACCAAGCTTGACCTCCGTAACGCCTAGTCACCTTGTTTCGTATTAGGGAGGGGGATGAAATGGAAGACTGCTTCAACACCCCTAGTGTCCATTATATACCGGGTTATGCCGTTTGGCTGACTAATGCCCCTGCGATCTTCCAGCTATGGTACATGTTCTCCGGGTTTCCTTAATATTTTTTGTGTTTGTTTACCTCTACCGATATCCTGATCTTCTCTAATCTGAAACCGGAGCATGGTCAGCATGTGCGCAGTGTTCTCCAGAGGCTCCTGGAGATCAGCTGTTTGTAAAAGCGGAGAAATGTGATTTCATGCACTGAGTACCGTTTTTAGGGTTATCATCAGGGCTGGTCTATCCCTGTATGGACACCACCAAGGTCAAAGCAGTGGCTGATTGGCCTACCCCCACCACCCGGAAGAGGCTTCAGCAATTCTTGGGGTTGCAATTTCTATCGTCGGTTCATCCAAAATATAGTTTTTCTGGGCGGCTCCCCTAACGCTCTCACCTCCCAAAAACTCACCTTCCATGGTCCTCTTCTGCAGAAGAGCATTCGTTGAGTTGAATTCACTGTTCTCGTCTGCTCCCAATCCTTGTCTTTCAGATCCAGATCGTCAGTTTACGTGTGGAGGTGGGACGCATCGTACTCCGGGGTGGAGCAGTTCCTCTCCCAGCGTGCTGCAAGACCAGAAGATGCACCCATGTGCTTCTTTCTCCGTAGTTGCACCAGCCTACTACATTTGATATTGGGAATAGAGAGTTTTTGGCTGTCAGTTGGCCTTGGAGTGAGTGGAGGCACTGTTAGAGGGGGCGGAGCAGCCGTTTGTGGTTATGGACGCTATCACAAAACATGGAGTAATCCGTCAGCCAATCGGTTGAGCTCCCTCAATCCAGGTGGGCTTTTATTCTTTACCCGCTTTGACTTTTCCCTCTCTACCGCCCAGGATCTAAGAACGTCAAGCCCTATGCCCTGTCTCGTCATGTCCAGTCCGACAGTGGTGTCACATGCCAAAAGTACCTCCCCTCCAAGGTTGCATCGGCGTTATAACCCTGGGACATTGAGGATGGTGAAGCAGGGTCAGGCTGATCATCCATTGCCAGTGGTTGCCCCCTGTAATCTGCCCTGTTTTTGTCTCTGCGAATTTACGCTCTCAGGTACTCCAGTGGGACATTCTTCTCGCCTTGCCTGTCACCCAGGGGTTTAGACCACACCCTAGCTCTTTTGAGGCAACGCTTCTGGTGGGTTCCATGAGGAGGACACTTAGGAGTTTCGTCGCAGCCTGCAGATTTTGTTCCCAGCCAAGAGTGCCCTGCCCCGCTCCTTCCGGTCTGCTCCAGCCACTACCCATTGCGCATCGTCATGTCCTCACATTTCTCTTACTTTCGTCCACTGGACTTCCTACATCGGACGGTAACACCCATTCTCACCGTTGTTTATAATTCTCCAAATCTGCCCACTTCTTCCTTTTGCCTAAACTACCAATCGGCCAAGGAGACGGCTGAACTTATTTCAACACATTTTCGTCGCATGGCCTCCCATTGACATTGTCTCTGACCGTGGGCAAATTCACCTCCCGGTTTGGGACGAGTTCTGCAGTCCGTTGGGGGCCAAAGTCAGCCTATCCTCGGGGTTTCATCCGCAGTCGAATTGGCAGTCCCCGAGAGGATTAATCAGGAGATGTAGACTGCCTTTGCGGTGCGTCGTCTCCCACACCCTTCCTCCTGGTCCAAGCAGCTCCTCTGGGTGGAATACGCTACACACGCTCCCTGTTCGTCGACTGGACCTCACCTTTCCAGTGCTCCCGAGGGTACCAGCCCACTTTTTCCTGACAGGAGCGTGAAGCCAGTGTCCCATCGTTTTTTCAGATGTTTATCGTCGCGGTCGTCGCACCTGGTTGCAGGCCCCGCTCTGCGCTCCTACGGTCACGAACCGGTACCAAGAGGGGCCAACCGTCCCCGCATCCCGGCTTCCGCCCCCCCCAAGAAAGAAAGCCCCCCAACGCCCCAACCACTACACTCCCCGCAAGGTTTGGCTGTCCCCTCGGACCTCCCACTCCGGTGGATTCCCGGAAGTTGGCTCCGGGTTGTGGGTCCTTTCTCCCTCGCCGGGTCATTAACCCCTGCTGCAGTCCGAAAAGAGAAAAAAGAGCAGAGCTGTGGGGAGCTCGAGACAGCAGTCCTTCCTCGGCGCATCGTCAGCGCTGACTGTGTTTCAAGATGTAGCCTCCCCCGGGTAACGGGGCCAGTTATGATGTCCAAAATGGCTCCTTTTTGATGGACTTGGTTTACATTTTGAGCAACAAAAAGACTTATCTTGCTACAACCACAGGAAAACTGATCAAACTGCAACGGAACATCAAAATACCCTGGCGTTAGAAAGTTAAGACAAGATGCCCATCTTCGGGAGGCTGAACTAGCCCTGTTCAGGCAAGACAACAGTTCGAGTTGACTTATAAGTTGGAGCTTATAGTGAAGGAAAGCTTCAGGCTAAGCCAATTGGAGAGTCCAGATTTGTTTGTCTCATAGTCCGTCATTTGTGTTTGCTTTAACTTATCGTTAGGTTCCTAAGTTTAATGAAGAGGGACCACTTTTTGAACATTTTCTTTGTGTTGTTTTGAACGGTTAGGCAGAGGCACGAAATTGGTCCGACGCGGAGCGTACCCTATTGCCTTCATGTTGCTCACTGGCAGGCCAGGAGGCTTTCTCACCTTGGTGTTCTGATAGTGGTAGCTAACCAGTTTGGTAAGCCTTCGGTACTTAGAACATATGAATTGTCTGGAAACTTATCGGCAGCGATTCAGATTACTCAGAAAAGAGAAGCATCTCGCCGTAGCTGCGCGTGAGTTATCCAATCACTTTAATCGCTGGTGTGCGCTTCTCAGGTTAATATTCTATGGAGGATCTTCAAGAACTCATCTTGCTGGAACAGTTAAAAAATACTTTGCCTGACTGTTTTGTTACCTACATTCAGGAAAAGCAAGTAAGCATAGTTACAGATGCTGTAGATTGGCAATGATTTTTTGTCTGCCATAAAGGTTTTTTTTTGGTGAAACCTGGTCGTGAGATTCTGGCTCCCGTTGAGCATTTTAGAGCTAACTCCGGTAAGTTTTTGGTCAGAAGGGACAGAAAAGGTTTTCAGTAAGCAGAGCATGGGTTTTACGGGGAAAGCTGACCCACATCGCGTCTGTAATTACTTTCATGGAAAGGGTCACTGGCGATAAATAGTGTCCCATGCTGAGGAAAATACAAGCCTGTAATGTCCGGGAAAACCATTTTCCGGGAAAACCATCTGTTCTTGCTGTCTCTTCGTGCCGAAGAAAGTAGCCATGTCATTGCCGCCGTGCAGGCACACACTAAACCCGCCTTCATTAAAGTCAGTAATTGAGGTTCCGGTTTGGGCTCCAAGAACAGGACAAGTTCCGCAGCTATGAAAGGTTGATCCCTTGTTATGCTTCTTTGTGGTCTAATGGTTATGTCTCACTGGTCGGGAGTGAGAGGAAAGTACCTGTCAGATATTAAGAGATTTCAGGGCTCTGGACTCATCTGATTGTGGAATCTGTGGTGGCCATTCTCTCCTGGACTACACTGGTTTCCAGTGTTAGTCAGAGGGATGGGTTTTGACGGTCTTCTCTGCTCCTCAGCATAACTTGACACTAGTGTCAACTCTGGTGCAAGGTTATGTGATCATGGGAGTGCGTCCCTCCTTTGCTATGGGGGAGTGCAGGTCATCTTAGGAAATGACCCTGGCGAGTCGAGTGTGGCCTGATGTGCCAGTGGACACTATATCCGCCCAGGTAGGATTCTGATCCCCCAAAACCCTTCAGTGGTACTTCCCACCGTGGCAGTGACGCGACTACGGGCCGTTCCAGTGTGGGTGGGGGGTGATTCCTGTTTTGAACATTCCCTATAAGAAAAGAGAGTCCCATATCTTTTGTTCCTGGCTTCCCCTTGCCTGTGTCTTCAGTGACCTTGTGAAGACAAAAAATGACCCACACTTCATGCTCTGTAAACCGCTTCTCCTGATGATGTAGGTGGAATCAGCCAATGTTTATTTTCTCCAAACGGCCTGTTTGGTGAGAAAATGGTTCACCCAGGGGGAAGTTTTATGGGATGAACTTTACAATTGTTCTGCCCTCTAGTGAGACTCACTGTACTTCGACGGCTCCTGAATGGCGTTGCGTCATTTAGGGGGTAAGAAAACCTATGATAGTTATCATTTTACTGGCCTCTTTTGAAAAGAGACCTTTCTGCTTTCATAAAAACTTGCTCATGTATGTCAATTGACTGGAAACCCAAATCCAATAATTAAGCCTGCCCCCTGTTATCCCATGCCAGTTGCTGACAACCATTTTAGCATCTGATCATTGCCTGCGTTGGTCCTTGCCACGATCCAAAATTGGTAGTAACTTTTGTTCACAGTGAGGTGGTCCAGGCTACACGCTATCCTGCTGCCTTATCCATCAGAAACATTACCACCAGGGGGGAGTCTATTTTTGACAGCTCTACACAGTTTGTCTATTTTTTGGTATCCCAAAAATTATTCAATCCGAATCAGGGTCTAACTTCATTCAAAGTTGTTTCAGAAGTGCTGACCATTTAATATCGAACATTCCATTCCAGCGCATACCATGCCCCAGACCAGGGAGCCTCTAGAAAGGTTTCATCAAATGTTTGAAGTCCCTTCTCCGTGCTTATTGCACTGAGTTGGACCCGTGACGGAGGAGGATTACCTTGGCCTGATGTTAGCTGCCAGGGAGTGTCCCAAGCGAGCTTGGGTTTTAGTCCGCATGACCTGGTCTTTGGTCACAAGGCGAGCCCTTTAGCTTCCCTGCACAGTGGACTGGCACCAAGGAGGCCCCCAAAAAACTACTAGATCATGTAATGGTTTCAAACTGCTGCTTATCAGGCTAATAACTGGCGAGAGAAACTTAACAGCAGTCAAAATAAAAATGAAGAGTCTGTCTGATCGACGTGCGGAACGCCGATTTAGTAGCTGGTGATAATTCTGGCACTTCCTGCCTTTTAGTTTGGCTTTCCTTTCAGGCTAAGTTCTCTGGCTCTTATACAGTGACCTTGAAAAGTGTCGGACCTTATTTATTTAATCTCGCCCCTGACCGAAGAATCTGTGGCAGTTGTGGCACATTCATTTGTTAAAACCTACTTTGCTCCTCCCCTGTGCCATGTCCATGGGTCCGTCGTTTTCATCTGTTGCTGCAGCACTTTCCCGTTGGGTCCTTCGCTCCCCTCTTGATCCGACAGGAGAATTGGAGGATAGTGTTATACACCAGAGATGGCATTTGAAGGGCGTCTTCAAAAACTCTGAGTCCCTCTTTCCAATCTTGATGTATATTTGAACAATTTACCTTAACCAAAGCTACAAGTTGGTGAAATATTATTAAAGGTTATCCCTGCCTGTTTGCAGATACACCTTCTCGTACCTCATCTTCTTGATCATGCTATTATGTGGGAGAGGCCCAGCCAGTCAGACACGCTTGATCTTATGTCTCCAGATAAAAGATAGCATTTAGACGCCGAGTTCAAATAATGCTGGAAAATACATTGCTGAGCCATGTGCATCTATTGGTCTTCCCCATGCTTAACTCGTAAAGAAGCCAGATGTTACGTTTAACCATGTACGGATCTCCGAAGGTGAATCAATGACCATCCAGACTCATTCCACTCCCACGTATGGAGGACTGTGTAAGTAAGTTTGACCTCTTAAAGGCTACTGGCAAGTTCCTTTAACTTCCAGAGCGAGGAGAGTGCCACCTTCATTCATCCAGTTGTTGTATTCCTATACATTATGCTGTTTGGGGTTTACGTAATGCCCCAGCCAACCTTCCAGCGGCCTAATGACCAAGGTGGTGTCCGGATTGGTAGGCCTGGAGGAGAGGATGAGTGAGGAGGAGGAGGGTTAATAAAATAAAAATAAAATGATAACCT
>VCHM03000433.1:0-14797 GCA_006182925.3 Reinhardtius hippoglossoides
TGTGTGTGGTTGTTGGTTTTCTCTTTCCCCCTTCCACACAAACTAAATCACTAATTATAAATCTGATGTTTCTGCTCGGATCTTCAGCTCACTTTAACCCCCGTTTCCGGACTGTGCCGTCACATCCTCATGTTGGTACGGGTTTTTAAAAAATTGTCTCAAAACTCTAAGTATCAACCAACCAAAGAAAACTCGTCCCCTACTTCCTAAAAATTGTGATCATTTTTATTTTAAAAGGGAAATTGGCCGGTCAGAGGGGAAACGACTGACAAACTCTGCCCAAAACCCGGGAATTTTTTTTTAATGTGCGTCTGTCCTGAACCGGGGTTCAAATTAGTCAGGGGGGGGGAATCGCTAAAAAAAAAAAGTACAAAAATTGAATCGATACAAAACATTTAGGGGGGAAAATTTCCACCCATTATATATATATATATATATAAAATATATTTTAAGGAGACAATGAATTTAAAAACACTTTATGTATTTATGTTTTTTTAATAAAAAATGTCGTCAAAACACTTTACTGACCATTTAGCATTCTAACATTTTTTCCCCTTGTTTAACTTTCATTTGTTCCAGTGTCACTTCTTTCATACTTCACATTCTCAAAAACTTGGCTTCTTACCACAGATGTTCGTGTAACTGATCGTCAGACCCGTCGCCTCCTCCTCCGGGGTGGTGCTCAGACGACGTCGTAGTGTGGGACAGTAAAACTTCCCTGAGCAGGAAGCATCAGCATTAGGGTGATGGGCTCCACGCAGTAGCGCCTGAACTGATTTTTTTTCATCATGTTCAAATTTTTCCGCTCACACTTGGGGAAACCCCAAACCCCCCCCATTTACCAATGGTCAACCCTAACCCCCATCCCGAAGCTCAAAAACCCCAATACACATATTTACATAAACTACCACCCTTCGTTTGTACTTCTATCTTTGTGAGGACACCCTTTGGCAAATTCATCCCCCCTTAGGGTTTCCCCCAAAAAATTTTTTAAAAAAACTACAAACCGTGAAGAATATTTGCAGGTTTGTTGAACATGACGTATTTTCGGAGTGAAACTAAACCGGGGTTTGGTCAAGGGGTACGCCCAGTCGGCAGCTCTGCAGAATCACACTGGAAACACTGCGATGGGAAAAACAAGCCCTCAGCCTCAGACCTCCATACTAGACCTCTGCTACAAAGAAAAAGACTCGCTGCAGCAGACGGGAAAATGAAGATCAAACAAAAAAAACAAAAGAAACACGTCAGTGGAAATTGAAGAAACCAGATAAAACAGATGTGTTTATTTTTCTCGATATTTTAATCATAGACACAATTTAGCGGATTTTTCGACGTCAGATTTCAAACCATCAATCATTTCTCTTCTCAACATCTCTCCCCCAAAATTACCCATGTAAAAAACCTAAACACATTTTTTTTACTTTTATTTTAAGCAAATTTCTTCCCCCTTTTTTTTAAAAAGCTAACTTTCTAAAAAAACCCGGAAAAAGTTATTTGATTTTTTTTTGAATATGAAGTTTTGAATAATGGTTTGCAGCTTGCCATAAACAAATCACCACTTGCCACCTTCTAGAAAACCCGTGAGGGTCTGAAGCTTTTTGCTCTAAACCCGCTTTGTTCTTATAAACCTTCTCTGTGGTCCAGGGCCCTTCTTCTGTGGCCCATTTTTATTGTAGGGTTCCCAAGGCTCCATCCCAGCCCACTGCTTTTTCTCAACTAAACAGCAGATCAGTCAGAACCTGTCGCTGTGCTCTGTTCGGGGGTCATCCTTCATTTTAAGATCAACTGCATCACAGCAGCAGAGCCGTCTGTCTCATTCTAAAGTGTGTCTTTTCACCCCCAAAGAAGTGAAGGAGTGGATTCTTCATGGCCCAACCTCTCCCAGGATTCATTGCACTTAGTAAAAAAAAGCTTAAGTTTTCAAAGAGGTATTGGCAGCGGCAAGCAACGGTTGTTGGATTAAAACAACTTCTCACCTGAATTTGGGGTCAATGATGTAAATCTTCAGAAAGTCCCTCTGAGGCTGAAACATGAACCGTGCATTTGTGAGGACATGATGATTTGGGGAAATCCGAAAACATCTGATCTGCTGTGATATTTGTACAGATTTTATAAAGGAGGAGAAGTGATGTGGTTGTTCATCCTGGTGTTGTTATTCAGTGTCGTGATGCTGTGACTATATTTTTAACCATCTGTGACTCCAGTCTGGTTAGGGTTAGGGTTCAAGCTGATCTCAACTCGTCTCTGAATAAACTTGTCATTTGCAGATTCATCATGAGAACTTTCTGCCCTGAAGAGTCGACAATAAAACACAAACGACCCTGATATGCCCACAGTCCAGTTAGAGTTCATCGTTTGCAGGTCCTTTTGAGACAAGTGACAAACACAACACAGACACCCAGAATGCACTGCAGCATGGTACCTGCTCGTCCCTGATGAGGGCGCTCTGACACTTGATCTTCTCTTTGAAGCGGAAACTCATCTGTTCCTGTTGAAGAGTTCGTTTTCTCTGTAGAGACAAACAGATTGTAAACATATGTACATCTGCCAGAGCCAGATGTACATATGATGAGACGAGTCCTGTGTGGGTTTTTGTTCATCTTCATCACAGAGAAAAGCGTGTGGTTGAACTTGACGGGGCAGGCACTGAGATCTTTGGAACGCTGGAAAAATTATTTAATAACACCAAATACTCTGGAGGTGAGGAGGGGCGCTCGCTCCGTGTGCGTCTAGCCGGGCATTGCGCACCATGGCACAGCCTATGGAGCTTTTTTCACCCAAAAAAGTGTGCGTCCTATTTCCCGGCAGGCCAGTTAAGATAGACATATGTAATTTTACAGCAGGTCACTTTCGGCCCGTGGAACAATTATATCCGGGCCTTGAGTTTGTCATGTCTGTTCTACATGTTGATGGTGTAAATGACCTTGTTTCTTGTGGAAAATTAATGTTCGGGTTGTGGACACTTGATGACAGCAAAGGAGCAGTAGGGGAGACATGTTGTGTTTTTTAATTATGTCTGAAGCTTGGTCCACAGTTACTTCAGCTGTATCAGATTCTGCTTGACTCTGTTGACCCCTGAACCCCAGAAGTGTTTTGTGGGACTCAAGTACCTTTATAGTCATTGAACTTCTGCTATTGTTTTATATTAAAAGCAATCCTAAATCTTCATCCATCTCTACTGCTACAGACTTTACCGGTCTCCATGACGACGGCTGGGCAGCAGCATCCGCAGACTCTGAGGCTGGATGGACACTGGACAACAACCTCCCCCTGCTGGTCAACAACAGAAATTATACAAACCCGCATTTATTTAAATTTCAATTCTCCGAGTTCTGCTGGAACAAACTGTCCATAAAGGTCATTAAAGGAACATTCCACAACTATTAGCCAATCAAGAAATGTTGTTGCTGTTGTTGTTGACGACGATCCAACGTCACTTAATTAATTGATCAGAAAGTCTCTGAACTCACCCGTGAGGTGAAGCTGAAGAAGATAACGTCTGGTCAAGCTTTGCTTGCAGCTGATTGGCCATCAGACGACTCGGTCCAGTGGACATGCACAAAGACGCGTTATCCACACACCTGTCCGTCGACGCCCCCGTCACATGACTGGGGAGGATAAAAGGAAACGTCAGGTTCGGACCTTTAAAAATGCTCTGAAGGTGTCGAACATCTGAGTAAATCTCTTCAAATTTGTTACTAACGTAGGACGGACAACCTGAAACATAACACCTTGATATATATATAGAGATAAATAGATAGATAGAAAGAATCATAAACTGGTGGATGATATTTAGTTCTAATTTGAGGTTTTTATTTGTGTGGAAGAAGACTTCAAACACTGACCTCCTGCGCTCTTCACTCAGTCCACTGGTCTTCCTCCTTTTTACCTGCAGCGTCTCTTAGCTCCTGTTACACAGGCTGAGTTCAGCTGAATGTTAAACACATAAAGTTATAAACATTCAAACAGACAGAACCTTTGGGTTCGATTTCCTGGACGGACTGTGTCCGAGTCGACTGGGAGGGAGGCAGGAGTTGACGAGCGCTGACCTCAATCTGACTCCGACTCAAACATCCTGAAACAAAAAGGTTAGGGCATTTTATCTTATTTCTGTTTGTTTTTAGGGAGAGGGAGATAGGAGAAGAAGCGAGTAGAGAGAGATGAGCAGAGAGAGAGAGAGATAGAGAGACAAGAGAGAGAGAGATTCAAGAGAGAGAGAGAACAGAAGAGGAAGAGAGAGAGAGAGAAGTAGGAGAGTAGAGAACAGAGAATAGAGATGATAGAGAGATAGAGAAGAGAGAAGAGGATAGAGAGAAACCTTTTCACCATCAGTTTCGCTCTGACGTGTTATATGAAAACAATAAGAGTGTAAAGATGTTTATTGATTATTAATGATTGCAGCAACAATTCATATATAATATTAATAATAATTAATAGTGGGGTGTTCATTTTAATATGTTCTGGTTTAATAATCTTGTTTCTTGTGATTTCTGACTCATTCCTGTGGCTAAACAGTTTTTCAGAGCGCATTGTGGTGCACTCACCAGCAGGGGGCGGTGAATCTTTGAGCAGCTGGTAGAACTGACTCAGGTAACGACCATAGATAGATAGTCCGGTTCTCCGACCGACAACATTTCTTTCTTCCACCGTCATCAAAGGAAAATCCCCAACTCTTGTTCTGCACATCAAGCCCAGACGAGTGTTTTTCTTCTACCAACGACTCATCGAGAGCGTCAAAGTCTCTGAGGACAAACAGGAGGCAAATCAGCGTTCAGTAAATGACGCAATCGTTTCTAGAGATGTCAGAGGATCAATCAACGATTTTTAGCTATAATGAATTATTATCATTAATTATCGTTACATGAGATCGGGTCGAACATCGGTGGATGACAGCACACACAGCGAGGCCACTCTCCAAGAAGTAGTCAGGTCATCCACAGCTACCCCCGGTAACCACGCGTCTGCTCCTGACACCCCACGTCAGCAGCTGATTAGTCTGAGCGTCGGACTCTGTCAGACGGCAACCAGACACAGGACCAATCAGAATAACTGCTGTAAATAGGAGACTAATTAAATTGGAATCAACGGTAGGCTGGAGGAGTTAGGGTTAGGGTTAGTGGGAAGTCAGTGTGAAGTGGGAGGATTTTGTTTGCTGAATGGGAGGGGGTTGTTTTTGAGGGTGGGTGACCCTAACCCTAACCCTTAAAGTGGGGGGTTTAAATACTTCACCCTCTCTGAGTGTCCTGGGCTTATGAGATGTCACCACAGTTTGCATTAAGCCCGCCTCTTCTCCAGTGTCCAGCAGGTGTCTCACCTGAAAACACATCATCCATGATGAGATTGGATGTGTGTGTGTGGTGTGTGTGTGTGTGTGTGTGTGTGTGTGTTTGTGTGGTGTGTGTGTGTGTGTGTGTGTGTGTGTGTTGTGTGTGTGTGGTGTGTGTGTGTGTGGGGTGTGTGTGTACCCTGGTCAGGTGTGATGCGGTGTGTGTTGACATTGACGTAGCGTGTCGTTGGATCCACAGAAAAACACTGATGTTTCTTCTGCCTGTTTCTCTGGAGTCGTCTGAGGGGGAGACGATACAAACTCTCTCTGAAAGACAAGAGATGTCACCAAGTGAGTGTGGTGTGTGGTGTGGTTTCCATGAGTGTGTGTGTGTGTGTGTGTGTGTGTGTGTGTGTGTGGTGTGTGTGTGTGTGTGGTGTGTGTGTGGTGTGTGTGTGTTGTGGTTTTCCATGTGTGAGTGTGTGGTGTCCAGGTTTGTGTGTGTGGGGTGGTGTCCGTGTGTGTGTGTTGTGGTGTGTGTGTGTGTGTGGTGTGTGTGTGGTGTCCAGTGTGTGTTGTGTTGTGTGTATGGTGTCCAGTGTGTGTGTGGTGTCCAGGTGCGTCCTCTCACCTCTCAGCCAGGACGTCCAGCGGAGCTCCGCCCTGAGACCAACTCCTGATCATCCAGGCTGAATCTAGAGCCGCGAGGAAACCACGAGCTACACCTGTTCCCATTGGCCAGAAGGGCTGAGGGGGGCGGGGCAGAGAGACAGACAGAGACAGGTTTACACACTTTCTGTCGCTCCACCTGTCTCACCTCTGCCAGAAACCTGTCTCACCTCCAGCAGCTGTCCCCACCAGTGGTAACAGCACTGGTGTCCCTGGCGTTGTCGGATCATGCCGGCGTTCTCAGATGCGTACATGCAGGTGAAGTCAAACATGGCGACGTCAGGCTGACCATAGTGGTTCATGGCGAAGTCTAGAGACGGCAGCTGGTGATTTGTGGAGAAGTTGGCAGCCTCGCGGCGTACACCTGCACGCATGATGTCCCATCCCTTCCCCCGTGAAGGAGCTGCTCAGTGTGAGCAAAGTCCTGACGGAGGAAAAGATTTTCTCTTATTTCAACCCCGCCTGGTTTTAACTCCGATTCCTCTCTGATGTTTAAAGTTGAACTTTTCTAAATATCTTTTTCAGATTTCCATTCGATTCCGTGGTTGTCACACACGTGTGATGATTGTGACGCCACCAACTGGATGTGTCAGTCTTCAGTGTGTTTTGTGTCCAGGTGACTTTTACCTGTAGAATGACTCTTTTCTCCAACAGACTCTTTTCTTCTTCGCTGTCATCACAAAGTAGTGAGTGTCGTCTTGTAGTAGACAATGTTCTCCAGGTCGATCCTGAAACGCTCATATGTGAGAACAGTAACAGAAACTTTGTCATGAATTTAATAAAAACATAATAAAGCGTAATTAAAACCTGTTTCCTGTCGAAGCTCCTGGAAGAACCTCTGGTTGAAGATGAAGGCGACTCCCGCTGAGCTCCTCCACTTTGGCCTCAGCGCTGTGTTTCTTGTTTTTAAAGTTGGGCCGTGATGGCGATGGCGATTTCCCTCTGAACTCTTTACGTCTGAAACCTGTTATCACGGACACGTCAGGAGGACCCTCCTCTGTCCAATCAGAGGACGGAATCACTTTAACACTCGACTTTGTTCGTCTCAGCTGGAAACGTTTTACAACTTGACTCCTGTTTTTTGTACCTGGCAGCGTGTTCCTGCGTCCATCCGCTCCAACGATGACGTCAAACTCCAGATGATTAACAGGATGACACTTTGGATTCACCTCCATTCTCCAGCCGATCTCTGGAAAGGTGAACAGGTAAACGGTGACTCTGTATACAGATCATCAAAAATGTCTTATCTCTTGATCAAAATAACGTCCTCACTGCGTCTCTGGTCGTCGGCGGCTCCACCAGGTTTTTAAATTCCACATTGACGTGAACTTCTTCTACCCCCAGGAGTAAGCGACCTTTAGCAGGACCAGCTGCAGCTGACGGATACCTGAAGAAGAACACAGGTGGCGCTGATGAGCAGATCCAGCTGCTGTTGTCACACATGTGTAGCAGATCACTGACTCACTGATGTGGTCGATTGAGCTGGCGCAGAACTTTTTCCGTAGAACTTTTTGGCGCCAAGGCCCCGTAGGTCATGGATGGTGAAGGCCACAGGTGGAGAACGTTGTTCCTGAAACTAGTCTCTCTTCCTCCAGCAGCACCACCCGAGCTCCTCATGAAGCTCAGCTCCCACCGCCGTCCTCAGACCCGCACGGCCCCGCCCCAATAATCACACACTGCCCAATCAGAGAGAGAGAGAGAACAGTCAAGAATCAAGAGAGAGAGAGACAGAAACAGTATAACTTTTATTACATCTTTAAAATATATAATGTCAAACAACGTATATAATGTCGATGACGTTTATACAGCAATAATTTATATAAACTGTACCGTTGTATTGTTGCAGACCCGGCCCTCAGATACTCCTGCTGTGCGGCCCTTCGTCCAGCTTGGCCCACAGAGCGTTGGCCCTCCAGTAATTGAGGCGGCATTTGATTGGTCGGTACAGCGGCCTCTCCGCGGTGCTGGTGTCCATCTGCAGATGTTCACACAACTGGCCGAAGGTTCGCAGCACCGCCCTGCAGGTCGATGCCGACACAAACTCATCAAACAGCTCCTGAGCTCGACATTCTTGGTAAGGCTCGTCTCCCATGGTGACCCTGGAGGGATCACCTGATGTCACAGACAGACTCCAGCTCGCCTCCTGTAAACATGTTGTTTCGGGTAAAGCCAAATCACGTTGATCACCCCCTGGTGGCTGTCTGCAGTATAGGCCACAAAGTCCTCCTCCATGTTAGCAGATGGGACATGGACCAAACTTAGCCATAAACCACATGCTTAAGAATTGTTATGGGACTCTGATACCATGACTCCACCCCATGATCAGTACCCACACACACACACGCACGCACGGCAGTTCGTTCGTAACACTTTAACCCTAACCCCCCATCTGCATGCCAAAGTGTCCTTGGGCAAGATGATGAACCCCGAATTGTCCCTCATAGAAAAAGAAGTGCTGCTAATAGATGCACCGTGTGAATATGTGTGTGTGTGTGTGTCCCTGATTTGTTTGAATATTATTTCTGGTGTCATGGTGACACCTCAATTTATACAATAAAGTGTGTGTGTTTACTCACGTCTCAGAGCTGCCGAGCGTCTGTTCACCTGAATCCTCGGGTGCTGCAGCTAAATCCACACTAATCTCACACACACGCACACACAGTGTGTAAACTCAAGGGGCGGGGTCAGTGGACAGTAGGCCCCGCCCGTGAGGACAGACAGTAATCTCTGGCGTTGGAGGTGATGAGATTAACAGAGCAGATAATCTCCATCATCATCATCACCTTCAGCGTCTACACCATAGACTGTGGTCTACACACAGCAGCGCCACCCTGAGGCCGCCACACGTTCTAGTCTCAGCTCTGGGTGAACCAAACACCTGAATTTAAAGAGACAGTACGCAGCATTTCGTCTCTGTTCATTAAGTCATAAAGATGATGATGATAAAACTAAACAATTTGTTCAACCTACAGTTTAGTTATGAATAATACATGTTATTTATACAAAATAAACATTTAGTATTCATCAAAACAAGAGGATTCAATTATTGTAAAAAAATATATATCACTATTGTCAGATGTATTTTGTGGTTTTTAGGATGAAATTATTTTTGAAATTGTTATGACTATGAATTTTTTTTCTGTTTGATCTTTGTCTTTTTATTTTTTATTATTCAATTCAAACATTTTTCTCAGGCTAAATAAATACAAAATTGAAATTGTGTTGACAGTTACACAAATAACACCTTAAACATTGAAAATGTACAATTTAATTTAATTTGTAACACAAATAATAAACACTCTGCAGAACAATCAATGAAACAAAGGAAAAAAAACTTTATATGTATAAATTCTGTAACAAAATTAGTTCAAATAATAACTGAGATATACTTTAATACAAGTATTTGCTATTAACCATTATATGATTCCAATAAACCCAAACCTAACTGTTAATGATTCTATTTACACCCCCATTTATGTCATGTAAAATGTCTTTTGTTTTTTTTTACTTTTATTAGAACAAGTTCCTTTACAGCGAGTCCCCACAGCATGTCATACAATATTACAAGTGTAGACCAATAAAATAAAACACAAAAGGCAGAGGGTTATCCCAATGGGGTTCACATGTATTCACATAGTTTCATATTCAATCCCGCTTGCCCATTCAAATATCAATAGAATGTTTCATTTTTAACAGATACATTATGACAGGTGTCCCCTTTTGCTAAAAAAATCCGGAGTCGTAGGGTTGCAGTTAAACTTTCCATGCAATTCACAGCCTGGAGCCTCCTAACCCTAACCCCCATAACCCTTTACTGTGATAATTTTGTGGGCAATTAACATCATAGCTCTGATCATTACATTCGTTTTTTCCCTAGCCCCCTTGAAGGTGTAGTTTTCCCCAAAAACAGCTGTTGTGGGGTCAATCGAACTGTCTAAGTTCAAGATCTCACATATCTCCCTCTTCACCTCCTCCCAGAACTTCTGCAATTTAGGGCAATCCCGAAAATGTGAGAAAAGTCCCCTATTAGACCACAACCTCTCCACAGAGAGGGGGAAATACTCTTGTCATACTTAGCTATTACTATGGGTGTTTTAAAATATCTCATTCTTAGGGTTAGGGTCACTACTTAAACATTTGTGCCAGGACACCCAAGACTTTCCCATTCATCATCTCAATAATGGTGTTAGCCATTAACCCTTCCTTTTATATCCAATTGTCAATAGATGTATCCATATGATTCTACTGTAAAACAGGATATTATATGTTTTGGGTTTTAATTCGATTCTCACTATCTCCACCCAGTACTGTTCAAAATTGCCTGGTGTTTCCTTAATTTTGTCCCATTCCTCGTGTGTTGGTCAAATAGTGCCGAAGTTGGAAATATCGGAATAAAATCATTTTGTTTCAATACCATACTTTGCTTGAAGTTGTGCGAAAGCCCTGAGAGTCGTTCCTTCAAATAATTGACTTATTGTGGTCAAACCCTTCTCCCGCCCATCTACCAAAAACCCCTGTCTAATTTAGCAGGGCAGAAAAACACAAGGAGCACTATTTTTGTTGCCCTAGATCAGATAACGGTAGGTAATAACTTCTGAAATGAGGCAAAGATAAGCCGCCCTTTCTCTTTATGTAAGCAAAGAACTTTGAGTCTCACTCTAGGCCTCTTGTTCTGCCATATGAATCGGGAAACCAGCCTATCTAAGAGCTTAAAAGTAGATACCGGGACAGCAAAGGAAGAGACAAAAGAGAAATAACAGCCTTGGCAGAACATTCATCCTAATGGTTTCTACTCCCCCAAACCAAGAAAGGGGAAGCATCTCCCACCTTTCCAAGTCATTTTTGATCTGGGAAATAAGTTTGTCATAGTTTGCGCTGTATAATTTAGAAGAAATAGGAGTCAAAATCACCCCCAAGTACCTAAAGCCCCCCTTCGACCATCTAAATCTCACAAGTCTGTCCAATTGTGTAGGCCAGCTTCCTGTAATCATCATTGCTTCCGATTTTCCCTCGTTAACCTTATGTCCTGAAACTTCCCCATAGTTCCTCAGACAATGCATAACCGCTGGTATAGATGACAATGGATTTCGTATAAACAGAAGAATATCGTCCGCAAACAACGATATCTTATGCATCATGCCCCCCTCATCTGCTATACCTTCAATTTGATCATTACCCCTTATTAACTCGGCCAGCGGTTCGATACTCAGTGCGAACAGAATAGGAGATATTGGATTTCCTTGCCGAACCCCCTTCTTAAGTTTGAAGAATTGAGAGCAGTGTCCGTTAACCCTAACTCTTGATATTGGGTCTTTATTTAGAGTGTTAATCCATCTAATAAATGTCAAATTAAATCCCATTCGTTCCATAGTATAATTTAAATACGACCAGTCCACCCTATCAAACGCCTTCTCAGCGTCAAGACTGAGAAGCATTGAAGGACGGGCAGAGTTTCTTGCTACTGATTGTAAATTTAGAACTCTTCTAATATTATTTGCACCTTGACGGCCCGGTATAAACCCAGTCTGATCAGGATTGATTAAATTCCTTAGGTATTTCTGCATTCTATTCGCCAGTATAGAACTAAGAATCTTTACATCACTCCCAAGCAGACTAATTGGCCTATAGGCGCCACACTCCAGTGGATCCTTCCCCTCTTTGTGTATGACTGTTATTACTGCTTCTGACCAGCTCTTGGGTGGGTCATTTTCATGTAATGCATAGTTAAAGACCCCACAAAGCTTAGGCACAAGCTCCTTCATAAAGGTCTTGTAGAATTCACCAGGCAGACCATCTGTGCCCGGAGATTTGTTATTTTTCAGAGACCTGATGATTCCTTCTATTTCGCTATCTAAAATTGGGGCTGTCAACTCCTCCGCCTCTGATTCCGATAGCTTTACTAAATTAAGATCTTTAAATATTCCCTCCATTTTCACCGTGCTTGGTGCTTCCTCTGGTGTATCGTAAAGATTCTTGTAAAAAGTTTGAAACGCCTCTGCCACTTCTACTGGATGTGAAACCTCAGCTAAGGATGTTGGATGCCTTATTTTAGGAACAATACGGTTTGACTGCTCTTTTCTCAACTGAAAGGCAAGTAGCCGGCTTGCTCGATTCCCCATCTCATAATATCTCTGGTTTGTATATCTGAGCGCTCCCTCCGCTTTGCGTGTAAGTAATTCATCCAGAGCAGTTCTACACTCCTGTAGTTGTTTCAATATATTTTTGTCCCCAGTTACTCTATGCTCATGTCCTAATCTTTTTATATCACTTTCCAATTGTTTCTCCTTTTCAAGTCTCTGTTTATTTAGTTTAACGGCTATTTCAATAAATTTCCCTCTCAGCACAGCCTTAGCCCCATCCCAAAGGGTGGAGGGGGATACTGCTCCATTATCATTTATTGCAAAGTATTCTTCTATAGTTTGTTTTAATTGTTCTTGGGTTATCGGGTCTGATAGCGAAGAGATATTTAATCTCCAGTATTTAAAATGCCTTTCGAAACCCAAGTTCAATTTCAGTCTTACTGGGCCATGATCAGATAGAGTAATAGGTTCTATAACACACTCCATTTTATGAAGGCTCTGCTTTGAAATGCAAATCAGATCAATTCTGGAGTATGACCCATGAACCGTAGAGAGAAATGTAAAATCTTTTGTCGTTGGATTCTTGGCTCTCCAGCCATCTACAAGCCCCAACTCTTCCAACAAATGTTTTGCAGCTTTAGATTTCCTGCTAGGGGGTCCATGGTCTGTGGATAATCTGTCTAATTTCGCATTTAAGACACAATTAAAGTCTCCTCCTAAAATTATGGTACCTTTAGCTTCCCTTGCCAATATGGATGCAATGTCCTTAAAAAACGAAGGATCATCTTCATTCGGAGCATAAACATTCATGATGGTCAGGTCTATTCCACCTATTTTTCCTATGATTGCTATATACCTGCCCTGAATATCCTTTACTTCCCTACGTACTGCAAGTCCGCTGGATCGACTAATCAAAATTGCCACTCCCCTCTTTCTGCTATTTGGACAAGATGCATAGAACACCTGCTCCACCCAATCTCTTCTCAATTTCTTGTGTTCAGCCTCATTTAGGTGAGTTTCCTGTAGTAAATTTTTTCAACTGAGATAGAATCATTTTCCTCTTTATGGGATGATTGATACCTTTAACATTGTAACTGACAACCCCTAAATCAGACATAAATAATCTTCTTTCTCATTCTCGTGTTTAAAATAAAAAGCTTTACTTCAAAAATTACCTCATGTACTTGTGTGGACTTAACAGACATGTCAAGGATATATGAACTAAGAACAAACACATTTAAATGAACCAAATAAACACCTTTGACTTCCAAAAACCCAGCTGGCTGAAGAAATGTGTCCACCAGCCCCTGTTGTATTATAGGCAGAGAGTTGTGACCTCTAACTCTCTCTGGGGAATATGCACAAAGTGCCAACCAAACCACAGACCAAAGAAAATAACCAATTCCCTGGTGAGGTTTTTGTCCCATCTTGGGTATTATCATAAAAAAGAAAATGGGAGCTCTTCACTCCCTCTTACCTTTAATATCACTCACATATACTCATCACTTATATTCAGTGTGGCTAGCTGTTTCAAGTGTCATATGAGGGGATAGATATAATGTCTTATTCCTGTCGACCGTTAAACTTAGCACCGACTTTCAAAAGTCTGTTAGCATTACCTGAGCACAAATGCCATTTTCTTAATCCTGCAGAAAAGACCGTAAATCAGTGTCTCTCAGAGATGCGGTTCCTCTTCCTCTCCTCCCGTCATCCTGCCTTTGCCATGTCACCCTCGAAAGCTCCCGTTCCATCTTCTCTCTCTCACTGACCTGCACCACGATGCCCAACTCCCCAAGAGTCGGCAGAGCCTCGACCAGCGTTGGAAAAGTTTTCACTCCCGTCTCCAAGGTGACTCTCATCTGCGCAGGGAAGCGACATCCGGCCCGAATCCCCTTCTCCTTCAGCTGCTTTATAACTCCACGTACCCGCGCTCTTTTCCTCAGTACCTCCGGAGAGTAATCTTGGTCGAAGTATATGAGTTTTCCCTGAAACTGGACTTGTTTCTGCGTCCAGGCTTGTCGTAGCACCGCTTCTTTCACTGTGTAGTCCAGAAATCTCACAATGATGGAGCGCGGAGGTGCGGTGTTGTCTGGTTTTAGCCCCAAAGATCTGTGCGCCCTCTCAATGTGTACATTAATTTCAGGCGGCAGCTGCAGCGTGGCTTTAATAAGGTGTTTAACAAATCCAGCCATATCTCCTTTCTCACTTTCTTCAGGGACTTGATAGATTCTCAGATTGTTGCGGCGCATTCGGTTCTGCAGGTCATCACATAGGTCCGTGAGGGCCGCCTCGCGTCTCACCAGGTGCCGGAGCACCCGCTCATGTCGTTGACCCGTGTCCTCAGCTGCGCCGACTCTGGTCTCCGTCTCTTCAACCCTCTGTTCGAGTTTCTCCATCCGTTGTTTTAAATCCGTTACCGACGTTTCCAGTCTAGACAGCGAGGCTTTGGTGTCGGTAAACGACTCCTGATTTTCTTTCCTTAGCTCTTTCAGTTCTCGAAGTATCTCCGCCATGTTCATTGCTCCTTCTCCTCCGCTAGCTTCGCCTGGGGCAACGTTAAACAGCGGCCCTTTTTTTCCTTTTGCCTCTTCTTGGGATTTTTGCTGCTTCCCTGCGTTTCTTGTATCTCTGGACGTGCTCATGTCCTCCCCTAGGACTAAACTTGTCCCATTTATCGTCAGAATATTATTATAATCTCGCAAACAGCCAAGCCACACCGAATTTTGAGGGAGCTAACACTCCTTGCGACTTACTCAGAACATGGCGTCACCGGAAGTCAGAG
>VCHM03000434.1:0-14760 GCA_006182925.3 Reinhardtius hippoglossoides
GATCAAACTGCTCTATAATAAAATCAGAGGAGAACAAACACATGATCCAGAATAAAAGAAACTCAGTTACAGCTGCTAAATGCAGGAAGAACAGCTGGTAACACATCTGGGATCGTGTCAATGTGTAAGTTACAGCGCCCCCTGGTGGCATTTGGTAAAAATATATTACGTGACCACGATATAATAACGTGTGTGAACGAGATAAATAACTCGGGGCCACGAGATCTGAATCGGTTGTTTACTAACAAGACGAGTGGAAGAGAAGAAGCTTCTTGATGAGAAACATTTGAATCCCAGGATGTGGCCTCGATAATGAGCTTTAGTTTGACACACAGTGTCTCTGAGGACACACACTGACTGAGGACACACACTGTCTCACTGACTCTGAGGACACACACTGTCTCTGAGGACACACACTGACTCACTGACTCTGAGGACACACACTGTCTCTGAGGACACACACTGACTCACTGACTCTGAGGACACACACTGACGCTGAGGACACACACTGTCTCTGAGGACACACACTGTCTCACTGTCTCTGAGGACACACACTGACTCACTGACTCTAAGGACACACACTGACACATGGACCTATTTTCAGGAAGCTGACTGAGTGCATCTGGTGTTTTGGTGACAGGATGAGTCTGGAGAGATTGAGATGTACTGGGTGAGTTAGAGATCAACTGAACCAACCAGATGTTGATTTAAACTTCCCTTATCCGTCCCTTTAAGGAGAGTGTGCACCACACAACAGTGTAGAGTCACTGTGGTCAGTGGGGGGAGCTTTTGTACGGGTTGATCTCCAACTTAACCTGGAGCAGGTTAGCCGTTCATCAGAAGTTACCAAGGTAATTTACCTCGTTAAGAAGTGAACGAGCTTCGTAGGACTGAAAAAAATAAACCTGAAGTTAACCTGATAACCACAAATCCTGCTTGGTAGCACAGACCCTGGATCTGTACTGTGATACTGACTGTCTTTAGTAAAATACTGATGAAAGCAGCATGGACTGACTCCAACCATCTACTGACCTCACAGTCTCCAGTCGACAGCCTGAACTCTGCTTTAGATCAAGCAGCTCCTTCACTCCTGAGTCCTTCAGGTCGTTGTCACACAGATCCAGTTCTCTCAGATGAGAGGGGTTTGACCTCAGAGCTGAAGCCAGAGAAGAACAGCTGATCTCTGACAGACTGCAGCTCTCCAACCTGAATAAAGGATAAAACTTAACTGTAAATTAAACTGAGTTCATGTGTGAAAATAACAGACAAATATTCATGTCAGCAAAGACTCATAACATGGAAGATAAATATGAAATCAGACATGTTGGACTAAAAACGAGTCCTGATTCAGTAAAAATATATTATTTGGACCCGGTCTCTGTCCTGCAGATCAGTTTAGGAAATCCAGAACTAAACTCAGATGTGTTTTAACAAGTAGCTGAATATTTAAAATGTCACAGATTAATTAATGAATGGATTCAAGTTATGTATGAAGAGGAATTATGTTAAATTAGAAGTAAATGAGATCAATTGGGTATAAATGCTGTATTATAGATATGAGATCTACAAAAGTCAGTCAGTGAACTGACCCCAGAGTCTCCAGTCGACAGGTTGGACTCTGTAGAAAATCACACAGCTCCTTCACTCCTGAGTCCTGCAGGTCGTGGTTTCTACTCAGCTCCAGTCCTCTCAGATGAGAGGGGTTTGACCTCAGAGCTGAAGCCAGAGAAGAACAGCTGATCTCTGACAGACTGCAGTTCCACAACCTGGATAAATAATAATAATAACAAACTTTATTGATATAGTACTTTTTAAAAACAGAGTTTACAAGTGCTTTAACAGCAAAGCAAGAAAAATTAATAAAAACTTGAACCCATAAAAGCAGTAAAATGACAATTTAGACAAATGAACAAGTAAATAAAAGGTGAAAATTATAAAAACGCAGTAAAAACACAACATCACATAAAAGCAAGTCTATAAAAATGGGTTTTAAGAAGTGATTTAGAAGAAGTCACTGACTCGGCCTTATCTCCTCAGGGGGCTGTTACAAAGCCGAGGGGCCCTGATGGTAAAAGCACGATCACGGTTTAGTTTTCAACCTGGACTTTGGAACAGCAGGATCCACCTGAGGATCTAAGGCTGCGTGCAGGAACATACAGGCTCAATAATTCTGTGATGTAGTTTTGGGCCAGATGCTTTAAAAGTGATCAGTAAAATCTTAAAATCAATTCTAAAACGGACAGGGAGCCAATGGAGAGAAGCGAGGATCAGGGAGATGTGATGTTGCTGTTTAATACCAGTGAGAAGCTGCTGCGTTCTGAACTGGTTGGAGGCAGGAGAGTGAGTTTTGGCTTCTTCCAGAGAGGAGAGAGTTACAGTCGTCCAGTCTAGAGAAGACTAGTATAAAGTATAAAGGATTAAACTAAACTGTAAATTAAACTGAGTTCATGTGTGAAAATAACAGACAAATATTCATGTCAGCAAAGACTCATAACATGGAAGATAAATATGAAATCAGAAATGTTGGACTAAAAACGAGTCCTGATTTTGTAAAAATATATTATTTGGACCCGGTCTCTGTCCTGCAGATCAGTTTAGGAAATCCAGAACTAAACTCAGATGTGTTTTAACAAGTAGCTGAATATTTAAAATGTCACAGATTAATTAATGAATGGATTCAAGTTATGTATGAAGAGGAATTATGTTAAATTAGAAGTAAATGAGATCAATTGGGTATAAATGCTGTATTATAGATATGAGATCTACAAAAGTCAGTCAGTGAACTGACCTCAGAGTCTCCAGTCGACAGGTTGGACTCTGTAGAAAACCACACAGCTCCTTCACTCCTGAGTCCTGCAGCCTGTTGACAGTCAGATCCAGTTCTCTCAGATGAGAGGGGTTTGACCTCAGAGCTGAAGCCAGAGAAGAACAGCTGATCTCTGACAGACTGCAGTCCCACAACCTGAACAAATTATAATAATAATAAACTTTATTGATATAGTACTTTTTAAAAACAGAGTTTACAAGTGCTTTAACAGCAAAGCAAGAAAACTTAATAAAAACTTGAACCCATAAAAGCAGTAAAATGACAATTTAGACAAATGATCAAGTAAATAAAAGGTTGAAATTATAAAAACGCAGTAAAAACACAACATCACATAAAAGCAAGTCTATAAAAATGTGTTTTAAGAAGTGATTTAAAAGAAGTCACTGACTCTGCCTTATCTCCTCAGGGGGCCGTTCCAAAGCCGAGGGGCCCTGATGGTAAAAGCACGGTCACGGTTTAGTTTTCAACCTGGACTTTGGAACAGCAGGATCCACCTGAGGATCTAAGGCTGCATGAAGGAAAATACGGGCTCAATAATTCTTTGATGTAGTTTGGGGCCAGATGCTTTAAAAGTGATCAGTAAAATCTTAAAATCAATTCTAAAACGGACAGGGAGCCAATGGAGAGAAGCGAGGATCAGGGAGATGTCATGTTGCCGTTTAATACCAGTGAGAAGCTGCTGCGTTCTGAACTGGTTGGAAACTAATTGTTGTTTTCTTTATCCTAAAAAGAGACATTTATATTTAACTACATTATATTTACATACTTTATATGTACATCAGGAGCATGTCCTCTCTACAGAGGAAGCCATGTTTTTTTACAGTAGCCCAAACTGGACAAACTAAACCTTTTTAGTTTCTATGACAACTGAAGCTACCACAGGTTCTCTTTCATGTTTGGAAGGGGAGGGTGAGTTGAGGGGTGTTCAGCTGCAACATGACACTTCAACACTAGATGTCACCACACTGAACCTTTAACAATAAAACATGATGTCTGACCTTAGAGTCTCCAGTCGACAGGTTGGACTCTGTAGAAAACCACACAGCTCCTTCACTCCTGAGTCCTGCAGGTGGTTGTGACTCAGATCCAGTTTTCTCAGATGAGAGGGGTTTGACCTCAGAGCTGAAGCCAGAGAAGAACAGCTGATCTCTGACAGACTGCAGTGATCGAACCTGAATAAAGTATAAAACGTAACTGTGAATTAAACTGAGTTCATGTGTGAAAACAACATAAAAATATTCATGTGAGCACAGACTCATAACATGGAAGATAAATATGAAATCAGACATGTTGGACTAAAAACGAGTCCTGATTCAGTACAAATATATTATTTGGACCCGGTCTCTGTTCTGCAGATCAGTTTAGGAAATCCAGAACTAAACTCAGATGTGTTTTAACAAGTAGCTGAATATTTAAAATGTCACAGATTAATTAATGAATGGATTCAAGTTATATATGAAGAGGAATTATGTTAAATTAGAATTAAATGAGATCAATTGGGTATAAATGCTGTATTATAGATATGAGATCTACAAAAGTCAGACAGTGAACTGACCTCAGAGTCTCCAGTCGACAGGTTGGACTCTGTAGAAAACCACACAGCTCCTTCACTCCTGAGTCCTGCAAGTTGTTGTTACTCAGATTCAGTTCTCTCAGATGAGAGGGGTTTGACCTCAGAGCTGAAGCCAGAGAAGACCAGCTAATCTCTGACAGACAGCACATCCACAACCTGGATAAAGAAATATTAATATTTGAATGTGTCCTCCTGTTGTTGTGGATCGTCATCATGTCAACACAGACTCTCAACATGCTGCTGACCTCAGTCCAGTCTGTGACCTGAAGATAAATATCAGATCAGACATGTTGGACCATTGTTTCATTTATCTCCTTCTTCTCTGTGTTTGGTCACTGAGCAGGTTTGTGTAATTAAACACTGTTTAAAGTAGGGATGGCTCCTGACAGTCACTTCCTGTTTGTTTCTATACTTATCAACTGTCCAACGTGTTTCAATAAGAATGTGTCTTATTTTGAAAACCTGAGGAGGACGAGTGCTCGGCCTCAGTCCACATGTTATTTACTGACACTTTCTTAGTGATCAGGAGCAGGTGAGTGCAGGTGAATGGAGCTGATGAGGTGGACGTGACTGACAGATGACTGAGGGACAGTGAGCAGAGCAGAAATGAGACAATTTAAATAAATAATGACCCAATAAGAAAGAAAGTTGGAAAAGAAAAGAAGGATTTAAGGACCTCAGAGTCTCCAGTCGACAGTTTGGACTCTCCAGTCCAGAACACAGCAGCTTCACTCCTGAATCCTGCAGGTAGTTTTTACTCAGATCCAGTTCTCTCAGATGTGAGGAGTCTGACTTCAGAGCTGAGGCCACGACTTCACAGTGAGTCTCTGAGAGTCGACAACCACCGAGTCTGTAATTAAAGAAAATATCTGTTAGAATAAAATCAGAAAACACAACATTCATACAAAACGTGATCATGTGACCCTCACCCTGGTAAATCCCCTCTTTGCCTCATGAACATGTTAAAAACTCCTCAAGAGAATCCTTTCAGATTTGGTACAAGCGTTCATTTAGACTGACAGAGGAACTCATTAGATTCAGGAGATCAAAGGTCAAAGGTCAAGGCCACACAACATGTTTCTGGCCTCTTGAACATGTAGTCTCAAGTCTGTCTTTAGGGGATTTCTTCACATTTTGACCAGTTGGACTCAAAGATAAACTGATTAGATTTCAGTGGTCAAAGGTCAAAGTGACTCATATTATTGTGAATGCAACATGTCAGGAACCTAGAGGGACTGACACTGCACTGGTTGGCGGTGGCGTACAAACGCAGGGTGGTAATTCTGGTTTGACCAGAAAGAAGAATAAACAATATTTCCAGTTGTGCTTCTTCAGTTTAAAGCAGGGGTGTCAAACATACGGCCCGCAATGGGGTCCAGCTCGGCCCCCCAAAATTTTTATTTAAAATTTTATTTTTTTTATTTATTATTTTTTTAATATAGCGCCAGATCTCAACATAAGTCATTTAAGGTTACCTTTCCTATAAAACAGGTCTATAGCTTGCTCTTTTATTAAACAAACTAAATGGCCTTTTCTCCTCTGCTCTCTGTATCGCGCACGGCGGAGTTCCATCCCGATGCGCACACACAGACACGTGTGCGCACACACACACACTGACACGTGCGCGCACACACACACACAGACACGTGCGAGCACACACACTCCCACCAGCTGACAGAGAGCATCCATCGGAAAACATGTCGCATCAACCACCTGAAAAGCAGATAAAAATATCCGGGTTTTTTTCTGCCGTGGCTGTCTCTTTGCTTGGCCTCTGAGCAAACATAGGATGATGTTATTTAGAACATTAAATATCTTTATAAAACTCAAAGAACCTTTATCCTAAACAATCGGGGCTTCTTAGCTTTTGCTAATTTTTGATTAAAACATTTTTCTTTTCTTTTTTAAATCAAACAAATGACCAAACCTTTACACAATTAAATATGAATGTGAAATCTGAATCTGAGCCCATCTGTAGAAGCAGTGTTGAGCCAGTTCAAATAAAAAAAATTCCAAGTTCAGTTCATGCAGATGAAAATGAACTAGTTCACGTTCACAGTTCATTTTTTATTGGGATGATTCAGGTGAAAAACGTCCGGTCATGTGTTTGGTTCTGAATCGATGGAGTCGGATCATGTCTGCGTGTCGCTCATTTTAACACTGAGTCCTGACTGTGAGCGTCTCGTGTTGTACTGAGCACAACATGTTGACGAGTCACTTTCATGATGTTTAAATGCAGCCTCATAAACTGTGGAATCAAACCAACACCCAGTGACTTCATGTGCTGATCAGGTCCTGATAACTAGTGATGAGTGTGTGTGACAACCCTGGAGTTGTCCTGCTGTGGTGGTGCTTGTGTCTGTGTTTCAGGCTCCTGTGGGCGGAGTCAGACCCTAGTGATCAGCAGTGATGTGGCACACCTGGGCTGACCAATACTTAAGAGGCCTGCAGACTGGGATCTCGCTCTCTCTCCTACGCCAGGTCTGCCTCCACATGGACATCCCAGCTTGGCTTATTCGTGACTCTGGCTTCTATTTCACCCACCCACCGAACTGGTTACCATGTCTCCCTTGAATGTGGCATTCCTTGTAAAATAAATAGTGCCACCGCTGAACTTTGTGACCTTCCTGGTTTCTTGTTGCACAAACGTGAGCCAATTAGTTCCAGTGAGAGCCGAGTGGAGGAGGACACAGAAACTCCAGCTTGGCTGGAGCTTCTGCTCTGATCATGAAGCAGCTGATCACTGAGCAGCTGAGACCAGAGCAACTCTGTGTTTCACTTCTACAGAGTCACTGAGCGGCTGCTTCACGTGAACGAGCTCTGATCTCACTGCGTGTGTCGCTCTGAGCGAGTGAGTGGGGGGGGTATGGGTTCATGGAGCGGCTCATTCTGCACATGCGTTAATGCGTTAAAATAATTCCACACGTTAATTCCACAAATTAATCATCCCGTGTTAACGCGTTAATTTTGACAGCCCTTATATATATATATATATATATAAATAAATAAAATAAAATATAAATAAATAAAAACTCCAGCACAGTGATCACTTGGATTTCACTCTCCACATCTGATCTAGTTGCTCTTGAAAACAATGTGAATGTATATATACAAACCAAATGTATACATATATTTAAGTATGCATACGTATAAATACACACACACACACACAAACACACACACACACACCACACACACACACACACACACACACACACTCCAGCCAGTAGCCACTTATCCTTTAGTGGTCTCAGGGGCCTGGAGCCAATCTCAGCTGACAATGAATCTCAGTCTCCAATCAACCTAACTCCGATCTACATGTCTTTGGGTTTGTGGAGGAAGCTGGAGAACCCAGAGAAAACCCTGCAGACACCAGGAGAACATCCTCCTCACAGAAAGGCTGCACTAACAGTGTTGACCACTGCAGCACCATGCTGCCCAAAACAATGAGAACCATCTAACACTGAGTGTATTTGAAGAACGACTCATCTACACTGATTGAACATGTTATTGATCATGTCTGGACTCACAGAGCCTTCCTGCAGTTCCTCACAGCTGGGATCAGTCTCCGTCGACCCTGTTCTGATGTGTTGAAGTTCTTCAGGTCCAACTCATCCAGAACCTCCTCTGACAACTGCAGCATGTAGGCCAGAGCTGAGCAGTGAATCTCAGAGAGTTTCTTGGATCTGTCCTTTGACGTCAGGAACTGTTGCATCTGCTGATGAACTGAGTGGTCGTTCATCTCAATCAGACAGTGGAAGATGTTGATGCTTCTGTCAGGAGAAATGTCATCACTCTGCATCTTCTTCAAGTTTTTTATGATCTTTGGATTGTTCCCTGTCCGACCCAGCAGGCCCCCTAAGACTCTCTGGATGATCTTTGGATTGTTCCCTGTCCGACCCAGCAGGCCTCCTAAGACTCTCTGGTTGGACTTCAGACTGAGGCCGTAAAGGAAGCGAACAAACAGGTCCAGATGACCATTTGTACTGGTGAGGGATTTCTTCATGGTTCTCTTCAGGAGGTCATCCAGGGAGAAGATAACCCATGCGTCCCAATATGTTCCCAAGAAGTTGTTGAGTTCTTCTGTGTTCCTCTTGGTGTAACAGTGGAACATGTAGACTGCAGCCAGAAACTCCTGAACGCTCAGATGAACAAAGCAGTAGACTGATTTCTGGAAGATCACACACTCTCTTGTGAAGATCTCAGTACAAACTCCCGAGTACACCAAGGCCTCTCTGACATTAAGACCACACCGCTCCAGGTCTTCTTGGTAGAACATGATGTTTCCTTCCTCCAGATGTTTAAGTGCCAGCCTCCCCAGCTTCAGGAGAACGTCCCTGTCAGCCTCCGTCAGCTGCTGTGGAGTCGTCTCATGTCCCTCACCGTACTTCTTCCTCTTTGTCTGAACCAGCAGGAAGTGTGCGTACAGGTCAGTCAGGGTCTTGGGCAGCTCTCCTCTCTGGTCTGTGGTCAACATGTGCTCCAGAACTGTAGCACTGATCCAGCAGAAGACTGGGATTTGACACATGATGTGGAGGCTCCTGGACGTCTTGATGTGTGAGATGATTCTGCTGCACAGCTCTTCATCACTGAATCTCCTCCTGAAGTACTCCTCCTTCTGGGCGTCAGTGAAGCCTCGTACTTCTGTGACCCTGTCAACACATGTAGGAGGGATCTGATTGGCCGCCGCAGGTCTGGAGGTTATCCAGACGAGAGCCGAGGGAAGCAGATTCCCCCGGATGAGGTTTGTCAGCAGCACGTTGACTGATGACCTCTGTGTGACATCAGACACAAGGTTCCTGTGGTTGAAGTCCAGAGAAGGTCTGCTTTCATCCAGGCCGTCAAAGATGAACAAAGGTTTACAGACAGCGAGCGTCTCTGCCGTGAGCTTCTGTAACGCTGGATGGAAAACACGGAGCAGCGTGAGAAGACTGTGCTGCTGGTCTTTCACCAGGTTCAGCTCCCTGAACGAAAGCACAGTCAGCAGACCCACATCTTGGTTTTCTAAACCCTCTGCCCAGTCCAGAGTGAACTTCTGCACCGAGAAGGTTTTTCCAACGCCAGCGACGCCGTTGGTCAGGACGACTCTGATGCTGCTCTGCTGGTCAGTTGTGGCTTTAAAGATGTCGTGGCACTTGATGGGAGTGTCGTGGAGGCTCTTCATCTTGGAAGCCGTCTCAAGCTGCCTCACCTCATGTTGAGTATTAACCTCTTCACTCTGTCCCTCTGTGATGTAGAGCTCAGTGTAGATCCTGTTGAGGAGGGTTCTACTTCCTGTTTCATCAGTTCCTTCAGTCACATGTTCACATCTCCTCAGACTGAGCTTATGTTCATCTAAAACCTCCTGCAGACCACGATCTGCTGAAAGACAAGAAACAATGTCAGAGACAGAGAATCTGAGAATCTGCTGATTGTTTTCATCAGATACAGAAAAACTACAGAAAATAAAAGCTTTTTAACTTTGTTCTTTTATAACGATGTTAAATGTTGATGCTGTATGAAGGAACAAAATAAAACAACATGTGCTGTTGTCAGAAGTGAAGACATCAGCAGACACATGTACAGTGCTGCTCTGACCGGCTGTCTGAGCTCCAGCTCCTGTTCTGGATCTTTGTCCACACTGGGGACAGGAGGAGTCTCCTGAAGAACCAGACTGGTCCCAGTATGAGGTGATGCACTCTCTGCAGAACCAGTGTCCACAGCTGGTGGAGACTGGATCCTTCAGGACGTCCTGACACGAAGCACAGCAGGACGACTGCTCCTCCTCAGAAACATGACTCCTCTTCCTTTCTCTGTGAAGACATTTCCTGATAACTCACATGTCACAGTCACAGGTTGTCACATGTTCAGAGGACTGATGTTCATGAGTGTGTGGAATTTGGTGCAGATCCAAATAAAAATGAGTCTCTATTGAATTCCAAAGTGGTTTCATTAGGAGCGTGTTGGTTCTTGGTGGAGGTCTGAGCTCTTTGAGTGATTCTGAGAGATTAGTCACCAACTTCAATGAAGTTCACAGTAGAAACAGTCTCTTACTCTGTGTGTGAGGGTCCAGGTTCATTACTGAAGTTTTCAGGATGATCCATGGACCAGTCACTCTTCAGAGACACACAGCTGAACACTGGAGCCTCGGCTCTGTCCTCCTCTTCCTCCTCATAACCACTCATCTTCAATCTGAGAGGAAAAACACTGAGTTCACAGGCACCAGGACAAACAAGTCCGAACCCACACACACACACACACACACGCACACGCACACACACACACGCACGCGCGCGCACACACACACACACACACACACACACACGTGACATTTTGATTCCAAACGTAAGCAGAGATCTACCACCCTGATATCTTCCAAAAACCCACTTAGTAGGGTCATATTTATTATTTTGGTCATTTCTGTTAAAGGATTAAAGCACGAGCATAAATATTCACAAAGATTAATTTCAATTCATATTTATTCGATTTTGCAAATATTTCACAATAAAACCTTCTTTTTTTTTTTAAATCAAAGGCTTCGGTCAACAGAAACAATTAAGTGCTTTTATTTTTAAGCTCACACATGAAGTGATGCAACCATTAATGTTTGTGACCATAAACAATCAAACTGGTGAAATATCATTTTCTATATTCATTCTGCTGTGAATCACAATGTTTAACTTTCTGTCACAAACGTATTTACAACACTTCCAGAACCCCTTTCAAAGTAAAAGCACTCGACGTCCTGAATCCATGTATTTGTTCTAACGGGTTGTTCTTAGAGGATCAGTGGAGCTGGTGTGGATTGTTAGAGTCTCTGAGGAGGACCAGGGTCTTCAGAGACCCACGAGATCCTTTGAGCTCCTCTGATGAGTTCATGAAGGATCTAGATTCTCCTCAGAGGATAAACCTTTGTCAGCTGCTGGAGCCGAACAGAACCAACTGACCCGTAGGAGCAAAGTGCTCCCAGTACCACAGACTATCTGCATCTACTTTACTTCACTTACTGATACGGATGTACTGGGAGTGTTAGCGGAGGATAACCACACATACTTTAATACTTTGATCCTTTAAGTAGCTTTATCCTATGAAATTAAATATTTATTTGGAGGATAGATAGTTTAAAGATTTACCTTGTTACAGGTTAGGGGTTAGGGGTTAGAAATTAAATTAATAAAATGATATTCTTTTGAGGGAACCAGCTTGAGGATGGAGTAGAGGCAGCACAATGTCTCAGAGTATGTAGGAGGTGTCTTATTGTACAAGTACAATACTACAGTGCCCTTTCATGTAATACTGGTTTATCTCATTTGTAAATCCACCAATAAACCTGCCTAGCCATAAACAACATTTAATAAAAAAGTATTTTTGATAAATGAAGTACATTAAAGTGAATTAATACAAGCTCATGAAGTTCATGTGTCCTTCAACACCCTGCCACTAGGAGAAGGAAACTCAACATCTAGTGTTAACGTCATAAAGGCTGGAAATGAATTACAGATCTTTATAGACAGTAACACTGAGAGCACATCAGTCAGCAGCTTTAATTATCTGTTCTCAGGCCCCTTTTCCCCCCCTTTTTTTAACCGTTCATTTGAAAAAAACCCCCCCAAAGTCCATTTTTTCCCATGGGGAAAAAATGGTTCCCTTCCAGTTCTTTTTTATTGGGGGGGGGGGATTTAGTTTTAAAATTTATGGGTCCCCGGGGGATTGACCCGATCTTCACCTTTTAAAAAATGGTCCCGAAGTGAGGTTCCTGTTTCCCGGGGCCTAAATGTTTTACTGGTCATTTTTTATTTTGTTTAAAACCCCTTTAAAACGCTTTTTTAGTGAAAGGGGGTCTTATCTTTTCTCAAAAAGGGGGGGGAGTTCCCCCGTGATGAGGGGGGGGGGGGCCCCCCAAAAAAACCCAAAACACCCCCAAAGCGAAAACACAAACTTTTTTTTTTAAATTTAAAAGCGGTATGCCCCCAAAAAAATTTTTTAAATTTAAAAAAAATTTTAAAAGTAATTTTTTTGTTTTCCCAATAATATACGTGATGTCCGGGGGTTTTTGTTTTTATATTATGGAGAGACCCTTAAAAAGACGGCCCCCACCCGGTGGGAAAGGTTGGGACTGGAGGGTTGAAAAACCCGGCCGTCCTTTGGGGGGGGGGTTTTTTTCCCCCCACATGCCCGGGTTTAGCCCTGACGAGCGGAAGGCTCCCCGGTTTTATTTCGTGCTTCAGCTTATTCACCCCCTTCCCCGGGTTTAGTTACGAAAAAACCCCCAAACTCACCCCGGGCCCACCAGGCCTTTGAGAAAGTATTTATGTTGTTTTTTTTTTTGTTTTAAAAAAAAATTTAAAAAAAAAATTTAAACTTCCCCTGGACCCCGGGGGGCGGGAAGGGCTTTGTTTCCCTAGGGGGGGGGGGGACAAATCCGCCTGTACAGGGGTTTTTTGACCTGCCCCCGTTTGTCTTGCAGGCAGGTTTGCTGTAGAATGGTTTTTTTTAAAAACAGTGTGTATTTCAGCTCTGACACACGCAAAAATGTCATAAAATCAGCATTTATTGTGCCTTATAAAGACCAGTTATAAGTAATGTTCAATTTGGTTTTATTAAAATGTTTGTATTTCTTCCTGATTTAAAAAAATGTTTGTGATTAAAGGGGCTGTCCGGGGAATTTTATTTTGATGTCACTACAGTTAAAAATCACTGAAAAACCCGCCCCATGTGATTTTTGTACCCCGTTCAGCTTTAAGATGTTTGTTTTGAAGTAAGGAGACAAAGATGTGCACCAGGAAGTGTGAGTAACCCTGAGAACACATTCCACTACAAAGGAGAGGACATTGAATGATGTTTTATGCACTTAAATGCATTTTCAACTGAAACAGAGGCTGACACTCAGAGAAATGCTTTTTTTTAATTGTGGTTTGAATTTGAATAAGATTGCAGTCTGGATGAAGAACTGAACGCTCTGTGTCTTTATTGCCCCCTGCATTCATGCTTGTATTTTACAGACATACTTTGTTGCTTGTGAAACAAACCCTGGGGACCCGTAACATAAAGAAATATCCCATAAATATGGTTTGGTGGAATTGTTACCGGATCATTTGGGACGACGTGTCCTTCCCACTTTGTGTCTTGTCTGTGTCACCATGACACCAGCCTCGTGCACACGCTCCTGCAGAGATGATGGTCTCACTCTGGTGCAGGGGGAATTTGGAAACCTAAACAGCTTCAACATCTGCTGGACAGAGGTTAGAGCGCGTGTTCATGAACATGGCGTCACAGTCACATGTTACACTGACACACTGGTGGTTGATGATCATAACAAAGTCCCCATGAGACCTCCCCGAAACGGGTGAGAACTTGAGCCTGTCAGGAACCGATTTCTGTCAAACATTTCTTATCCTGAAGTCACAAGAACTGAGCCCGGGCTTGGAATAAACTCAGTGAAATCCCTCTGTTGAGACAAGTTTTCCACAGAAATAAAAACAAACTGTTTCAACACAACGGGCCCAAAATGCCCACTGTCTTCAGGACAATCACCTCTCAGACACTTCCGGGTCCCTCGTCTTGCTGTAAAACCTCCCATCATCAGTTTTTTCCCCCAGCATGTGCTTTTTCCCAGTGCCGGGCTACAGTCTCCCCCTTGTGGTTGTTCGAGTTGGTGGTCGAGAACATACAAACAGATTTACATTGTTTTTGAAAAAAATTCACAAACTGGACAAACAAACTCTTCATCTATGTTTGTATAAAAAATCCTTGGGTCAGTTTTCTATTAAATTGGTAAAATATTGATGAAAGTTTCCTCAGACTTAAAGACGCTCTGCTCTTCATCGACTCTTCTTCATTCTGTAAATATGACATTTACTTTTTTCTTCTGGTTTTTTTTCCATTATGCAAACTGGTGTGTTTTGTTCATGTACCTGCAGCAAGGAGGTGTGTTTCCACCTGTTTTTTTTGCAAGAGGAAAGAAAACCCGAGTTCAAAGATTCCAGTGGGGTCGGTGGAAGGATGTTTATTTAGCATTAAAGCAGAGACCCAAATAGAAAACAACAAAACTTTTCTCTCGGAGATGTTTTTTTTTCTTTTCGTTACATCTGGTTTGTCACAGAGGAAATGATCCATGGGGTTTTTACTCATAGACTGAATATAAAGGCTTTGATGGGATGTGCTGCTGTTATACTACCCGCGCACCTGTGGGTCAAAAAGTAGAAAAGCCACCACCGCTCTGCACCTGATGCAGAAATGAAAACGTCCCATTTTTTAAGTCCAGTTTTTGATCTTTTGTGTCAAAAAGACAAAACTCGGATTTTAAACTCAAAGTGATTTTAATGTTGTTTAACTTTGTGTGGAACTAAATCAATTGTGATGAATCCAGGAAAATTTAAGA
>VCHM03000435.1:0-14755 GCA_006182925.3 Reinhardtius hippoglossoides
AAAATGGGGTCCCGGTGGTTCGGGGGACCGAACTGCCCTGTGTGGGTTTCAGGATCAACTGGCCTCGGCATCATCTTGGGACTGTTAACTGGCAGAAACTTTGAAAACCGGGCTGAGCACCAAGGGCCGCAGGGGGAGAGCTCATCCAAAATTTCAGACCTCTAGCTGCTAAGGGGCCCAGACAGTGGCCCTTTCAGTGTCCATTCAGTACAGGCCCACTGTGCAGTCAGCAGCTGAGACAAAAGTAGGTGTTTTTTTACTTCTGGTTTAGCTAGAGCCACCAGATTTTCATGAACCTCCTGGATGCGACCTTAAGCTCTGGTGGACAAATATGGGGTCCCTGGGTGGTTCGGGAACCGAAACTGCACTGTGTGGGTCCCGGATCAACGGCCTTGGCATCATTTTGGACAAGTAACTGGGGCAAAACTTTGAAAAACCGGGCTGAGCCGCCAAGGGCGCAGGGAAAGCTCATCCAAATTTAGACCTCTAAACTGCCCAAGGGGGGGCCCCGACAGTGGCCCTTTTCAGTGGTCCATCAGTACAGGCCCCGGTGCGTCAGCAGCTGAAGACAAATGTTTAGAGTGTTTTTTTATTTGGTAGTAGAGCCACAAAATTTTTCAAGCCCTCCCGGGTGCCGACCTAAGCTCTGGTTCAAAAAAAAAAAAAAAAAAAAAAAAAAAAAAAAAAAAAAAAAAAAAAAAAAAAAAAAAAAAAAAAAAAAAAAAAAAAAAAAAAAAAAAAAAAAAAAAAAAAAAAAAAAAAAAAAAAAAAAAAAAAAAAAAAAAAAAAAAAAAAAAAAAAAAAAAAAAAAAAAAAAAAAAAAAAAAAAAAAAAAAAAAAAAAAAAAAAAAAAAAAAAAAAAAAAAAAAAAAAAAAAAAAAAAAAAAAAAAAAAAAAAAAAAAAAAAAAAAAAAAAAAAAAAAAAAAAAAAAAAAAAAAAAAAAAAAAAAAAAAAAAAAAAAAAAAAAAAAAAAAAAAAAAAAAAAAAAAAAAAAAAAAAAAAAAAAAAAAAAAAAAAAAAAAAAAAAAAAAAAAAAAAAAAAAAAAAAAAAAAAAAAAAAAAAAAAAAAAAAAAAAAAAAAAAAAAAAAAAAAAAAAAAAAAAAAAAAAAAAAAAAAAAAAAAAAAAAAAAAAAAAAAAAAAAAAACACAGTAACCCCTGCGGTGACCATTTGGCCTTTTGGGAGCCATAAAATTCCTTTCCCCCTCTGGGAGTGAGTTTCCCATGGAAAACACAAATTTTTCATAAATTCTTCTACCTATTCTGTTTCATTATTAGTATAAACAAAATAAAAAATGCAATCAATAGAATGGACGGGAAGGATAGATGGAAAGGGAAAGGGTAGATGGAAGGAAGGATAGATGGGAAGGATAGAAGGAAGAGGAAGGATAGATAGAAGGAAGAAGATAGATAGATAGAAGGAAGATAGATAGATAGATAGAAGAAGAGATAGAAGAAGGAAGGATAGATGGAAGGAAGGATAGATGGAAGGAAGATAGATGAAGAAGGATAGATAGAGGAAGGAAGATAGATGAAGGAAGATATAAGGAAGATAAAGAAGAAGATAGATGAGAAGATATGAAGGAAGGAAGATAGAAGGGAGAAGTAGAGAAGGAAGATAGAGGAGATGAAGGATAGATAGATGAAGGGATAGAGAAGGAGATAGATGGAAGGAAGGATAGAGGAAGAAGGAGGAGAAGATAGATGAAGAGAAGATAGATAAGATAGGATAGATGAAGAAGATAGATAAGGAAGATAATGAAGAAGATAGAAGAGGAAGAAGGATAGATAGAGAAGAAGAGGAAGGAAGAAGAAGATAGATAGAGAGGTAGATGAGAAGAAGAAGAGATAGATGAGGAAGATAGTGAAGAAGATAGAGAGAAGGATATATAGAAGGGATAGAGAAGGAGATAGATGAAGAAGGATAGATAGATGAGAGAGAGGATGAAGGAGATAGAGAAGAGATAGATGAAGGAAGGATAGATAGAAGGAAGGATAGATGGAAGGAAGATAGATGAAGGAAGGAAGATGATAGATGAAGAAGGATAGATAGAAGAAGGATAGATAGAAGAAGGATAGATAGATGATAGATGATAGATGAAGATAGATAGATAGACGTAGATGAAGATATAGATGAGAAGGAAGGATAGATGGAAGGAAGGATAGATGGAAGGAAGGATAGATAGAAGGATAGGATAGATGAGAAGGATAGATAGAAGATAGGATAGATGAGAAGGATAGATAGATAGAAGGATAGATAGATAGGAAGATAGATGATGAGATAGATAGGAAGGAAGATAGATAGGATAGGAATAGATAGATAGAAGGAATATGTAGATGGAAGGATAGGATAGAGGAAGGAAGATAGATAGAGAGGAAGGATAGATGAGAGGAAGTGATAGATAGAAGGATAGAGGATAGATATGAAGAGAAGATAAGAGATAGAAGGAAGGATAGATAAAGGAAGGAGATAGATAGAAGGAAGGATAGATAGAATGATAGAGAAGATAGATAGGATAGATAGAAGGAAGGATAGATAGATGGAAGGATAGAGATAGGAAGGATGATGAAGAAGAAGGATAGATGAGGAAGGATAGGATAGAAGGATAGATAGGAAGAAGAAGGAAGATAGATAGAGGAGAATGGATAGATAGATAGATGAAGGATAGATAGATGAGATAGATAGTAGATAGATAGATAGATAGATAGATAGATAGATGAGAAGGATAGGAAGGATAGAAGGAGGAAGGAGGATAGGAGGTAGATGGAAGGATAGAAAGGAAGAAGGATAGATAGATGATAGATAGATAGATGGATAGATGAAGATAGATAGAAGGATAGATAGATAGTGAAGGAAGATAGATGAGAAGGATAGATGGAAGAAGGAAGAGAAGGAAGGAAGAGGAAGGAAGGATAGATAGAGAGATGATAGATAGATAGGAAGAGATAGATGAGATAGAAGATAAAGGATAATGAAGGAAGGATAGATGGAAGGAAGGATAGATGGAAGAAGGAGATAGATGGAAGAAGATGATAGATGGAAGGAAGATGAGAAGGATAGAAGAGAAGGATAGAGAAGGATAGATAGATGGAAGGATGATGATAGGAAGAGAGAAGGAGCCGGCCGGCGGCGAGGAGCGAGCGGGCGAGCCGGCCGGCCGGCCGGCCGGCGGCCAGCGGCCGGCCAGCGAGCCGGCCGGCCGCGACACGGCGAGCCGGCGAGCGAGCGAGCAGCGAGCGAGGGAGCGAGCGAGCGCCGGCCGGCCGGCCGGCCGGCCGCCAGCCAGCCAGCACAGCCAGCCAGCGAGAGAGCGAGCGAGCGAGCGAGCGAGCGAGCGAGCGAGCGAGCGAGCGAGCGAGGAGCCAGCAGCCAGCGAGCGAGCGAGCCGGCCGGCCGGCCGGCCGGCGCCAGCGAGCGAGCGAGCAGCGAGCGAGCCGGCCGGCCAGCGAGCAGGCGGCGAGCGAGCGAGCGGCCGACGAGCGAGCCGGCCGGCCAGCGAGCGAGCCGGCCGGCCAGCGAGCCGGCGGCCAGCGAGCCGGCCGGCGAGCGAGCCGGCCAGCGAGCGAGCCGGCCGGCCAGCGAGCGACGCGGCCGGCGAGCGAGCCGGCGGGGGAGCGAGCCGGCGAGCCGGCCGGCGAGAGAGCCGGCGGCCAGAGAGCGAGCCGGCCGGCCAGCGAGCCGGCCGGCCAGCGAGCGGGCCGGCGAGAGAGCCGGCCGGCGAGCGAGCGGGCGGCCAGCGAGCAGGCCGGCGAGCGAGCGAGCCGGCCAGCGAGCGAGCGGCCGGGAGCGAGCCGGCCGGCCAGCGACGAGCCGGCCGGCCAGCGAGCCGGCCGGCCAGCGGGCGGCCAGCGAGCGAGCCGGGCGGCGAGCGAGCCGGCGAGCCGGTCCGCCGGCCAGCGAGCGAGCCGGCGGGCAGCGAGCCGGGCGGCCAGCGAGCCGGCCGCGAGAGAGGCGGCGGCGAGCAGCAGCGAGCGAGCGAGCGAGCGAGCGAGCCGGCAGACGAGCCGGCCAGAGCCGGCCGCAGCGAGCCGGCGAGCGAGCGAGCGCCAGCAGGAGGAGCGAGCGACAGCGAGCGGCAGCGGCGGCAGCGAGCAGCGACGCGGCGAGCGACGGCGAGCGAGCGAGGCGAGCGAGCGAGCGAGCAGCAGCGAGCGGCGGCGAGCCAGCGAGCCGCCGGCCGGCGGCAGCGAGCCGGCAGCGAGCCCCGCCGGCGAGCGAGGACCCGAGCAGCAGCGAGCGAGAGCGAGCGAGCGAGCGAGCCGGCCGGCCGGGGCCAACGAGCGCCGGCCGGCGAGCGAGCCGGCGAGCGAGCGGCCGGCGGCGAGCGAGCGAGCGAGCGAGCGAGCGAGCGCAGGCGGCCGGCCGGCCAGCCAGACGACCCGGCGAGCGAGCGAGCGAGCGAGCGAGCGAGCGAGCGACGAGCGAGCGAGCGAGCGAGCGAGCGAGCGGCGGCCGACGGCCGGCCGGCGGCCGGCCGGCGAGCGAGCGAGCCGGCCAGCCAGCGAGCGGCCGGCCGGCCAGCCAGCCAGCGAGCGAGCGAGCGAGAGAGCGAGCGAGCGAGCGAGCGAGCGGCCGGCCGGCGGCCGGCACGGCCGGCCGGCCGGCCGGCAGCGAGCGAGCGAGCGAGCGAGCGAGCGAGCGACGAGGAGCCGGCCGGCCAGCGAGCAGGCCGGCGAGCGAGCGAGCCGGCCGGCCAGCGAGCCGGCCGGCGAGAGAGCCGGCCAGCGAGCGAGCCGGCCGGCCAGCGAGCGACCCGCGGCGAGCGAGCCGGCGGGGGAGCGAGCCGGCGAGCCGGCCGGCGAGAGAGCCGGCCGGCCAGAGACGAGCCGGCCGGCCAGCGAGCCGGCCGGCAGCGAGCCGGCCGGCGAGAGAGCGGCCGGCGAGCGAGCGGGCCGGCCAGCGAGCAGGCCGGCGAGCGAGCGAGCCGGCCAGCGAGCGAGCCGGCCGGGGAGAAAGCGAGCCGGCAAGCCAGGAGCCGGCGAGCAGGCCGGCGAGCGAGCCGGCCGGCGGGCGAGCCGTGCGAGCCGGCCGGCCAGCGAGCCGGCCAGCGAGCGAGCCGGGCGGCGAGCGAGCGGCGAGCGGCCGCGAGAGAGCCGGCCGGCCAGCGAGCGAGCCGGCGGGCCAGCGAGCCGGCCGGCCAGCGAGCCGGCCGGCGAGAGAGGCGGCCGGCGAGCGAGCAGAGCGAGCCAGCGAGCGAGCGAGCCGGCGGCCGGCGGCCGCCGGCCGGGCGGCCAGCGAGCCGGCCAGCGAGCCGGCCCGCCGGCGAGCGAGCCGGGAGCGAGCCGGCCAGCCGGCCAGAGAGCGAGCGAGCGAGCGAGCGAGCGAGCGAGCGAGAGAGCGAGCCAGCCAGCCAGCCAGCCAGCAGGCCGGCCGGCAGGCCGGCCGGCCGGCCAGCCGAGCTAGCGAGCGAGCGAGGAGCGAGCGAGCGAGCCGGCCGGCCAGCGAGCAGGCCGGCGAGCGAGCGAGCCGGCCGACGAGCGAGCCGGCCGGCGAGCAAGCCGGCGAGCCGGCGGCCAGCCAGCGAGCCGGCCGGCCAGCGAGCCGGCCGGCGAGCGAGCCGGCCAGCGAGCGAGCCGGCCGGCCAGCGAGCGACCCGGCCGGCGAGCGAGCCGGCGGGGGAGCGAGCCGGCGAGCCGGCCGGCGAGAAGCCGCCGGCCAGAGAGCGAGCCGGCCGGCCAGCGAGCCGCCGGCCATGCAGCCGGCCTGCGAGAGAGCCGGCCGGCCGCGAGCGGGCCGGCCATGCGAGCAGCCTGCGAGCGAGCACCGCCAGCTAGCGAGCCTTGCCGTTTAGTATACTAGCCGTCCATCTACTAGCCTCTATCCTTCCTTCGACTATCCTTCTTTATCTATCCTTCTATCCTTCCTTCCATCTATCTATCCTTCCTTCCATCTATCCTTCCTTCCATCTATCCTTCCATCTATCTATTGTATTGGCAGTTTTTATATTTGTCTTATAACTAATAGATGAAACAGACATATGTAGAAGAATGTATGAACAAATGTGTTTTCTCATGGTGTAACTCAACTACAAGAGTGGCAGAAGGAAGTTTATGGCTCACCAAAGGCCAAATGGTCACCGCAGGGGTTTACTGTGTGTCTGAAGTAGAGGCGTGAGGGGATTTCTGCATAGTATACAGGACTGGGGTCTTTTGTGTTGTAAAGGAAGATAGGAGATTTCGGAGACAGATTGTCTCACACCAGAAGTCACACCCGAGGTCACACCAGGGGGTTCGCACAGAGAAGGGGGACAGGATGTCTGCACACCACCTCTCACAAACAGTGAAGAAGATGAGGGAAGTCTTCTTCCTCCCAGGGAGGGGCTTATGATGTATAAGAATCTGACTCTCCTCTTGATCTGAGCTCATTCTATACATGCTACATTAGGTGGCTGTGTGGGGTGAGTCCACCTGCAGGTGTTAGAATTGAATTACGAGAGACAATGTATGACCACGTGAGGACAATGCAGGATAGGTACGATATGGGGTAAGGTGGTGATGTAGGAAACAGAAATGCCACCACACTATCCGGGCTTAGCGATCCGGCGAGCCGGTCTCGAGAGACCGGCCGGCCAGCGAGCGAGCCGGCGGGCCAGCGAGCCGGCCGGCCAGCGAGCCGGCCGGCGAGAGAGGCGGCCGGCGAGCGAGCGAGCCGGCCGGCCGGCCGGCCAGCGAGCGAGCCGGCCAGCGAGCCGGCCGGCCGGCGAGCGAGCCGGCGAGCGAGCGAGCCGGCCGGCGACCCGGCGAGCGAGCGAGCGAGCGAGCGAGCGAGCACGGCCGGCCAGCCAGCGAGCGAGCGAGCGAGCGAGCGAGCGAGCCAGCGAGCGAGCGCGCCGGCCGGCGAGCGAGCGGCCGGCGAGCGAGCCGGCCGGCCAGGGAGCGAGCCGGCCGGACAGCGAGCGAGCGGGCGAGCCGGCCGGCGAGCCAGCCAGCCGGCCAGGGAGCGAGCCGGCCGGACACGTAGGGCGAGCAGCTACGAGCGTATCAGCGATCGATCTAGCGTCTACTCCCTCCTTCTATCTCTCCTTCCTTCTATCTCTCCTTCTATCTAACTATATATCCTTCCTTCCATCTATCATTCCTTCTATCTATCTATCCTTCCATCTATCTATCCTTCTATCCTTCCTTCCACCCAGGGACCCCATATTTGCACCAGAGCTTAAGGTCGGCACCCAGGAGGTGCTTGACAAATCTGGTGGCTCTAGCTCAACCAGAAGTAAAAAAAACACCTCTAACTTTTGTCTCAGCTGCTGACTGCACAGTGGGCCTGTACTGAATGGACACTGAAAAGGGCCACTGTCTCGGCCCCTTACTAGCTAGAGGTCTGACATTTTGGATGAGCTCTCCCCTGCGGCCCTTGGTTGCTCAGCCCGGTTTTCAAAGTTATGCCAGTTACAGGTCCAAAGATGATGCCAGAGGCCAGTTGATCCTGAAACCCACACAGGTGCAGTTCGGTTCCCGAACCACCCAGGCACCCCATATTTGCACCAGAGCTTAAGGTCGGCATCCAGGAGGTTCATGAAGAATCTGGTGGCTCTAGCTCAACCAGAAGTAAAAAAACACCTAACTTTTGTCTCAGCTGCTGACTGCACAGTGGGCCTGTACTGAATGGACACTGAAAAGGGCCACTGTCTGGGCCCTTAGCAGCTAGAGGTCTGAAATTTTGGATGAGCTCTCCCCTGCGGCTCTTGGTGGCTCAGCCCGGTTTTCAAAGTTCTGCCAGTTACAGGTCCAAAGATGATGCCAGAGGCCAGTTGATCCTGAAACCCACACAGGTGCAGTTCGGTTCCCGAACCACCCAGGGACCCCATATTTGCACCAGAGCTTAAGGTCGGCATCCAGGAGGTTCATGAAAAATCTGGTGGCTATAGCTCAACCAGAAGTAAAAAAACACCTAATTTTTGTCTCAGCTGCTGACTGCACAGTGGGCCTGTACTGAATGGACACTGAAAAGGGCCACTGTCTGGGCCCCTTAGCAGCTAGAGGTCTGACATTTTTGATGAGCTCTCCCCTGCGGCTCTTGGTGGCTCAGCCCGGTTTTAAAGTTCTGCCAGTTACAAGTCCCAAGATGATGCCAGAGGCCAGTTGATCCTGAAACCCACACTGGTGCAGTTTGGTCCCCGAACCACCCAGGGACCCCATATTTGCACCATAGCTTAATGTCGGCATCCAGGAGGTGCTTGAAAAATCTGGTGGCTCTAGCTCAACCAGAAGTAAGAACGCACGTCACCTCTTCCTAAAATCTGCTCAATAAAAAGAGATGCCCGGGCCGGTGCAGTTCGGGCCCCTTAGCAGCTAGAGGTCTGACATTTTGGATGAGCTCTCCCCTGCGGCCCTTGGTGGCTCAGCCCGGTTTTCAACGTTTTGCCAGTTACAGGTCCAAAGATGATGCCAGAGGCCAGTTGATCCTGAAACCCACACATGAGCAGTTCGGTCCCGAACAACCCAGGGACCCCATATTGCACCAAGCTAAGGTCGGCACCAGGAGGTCTGAAAAATCTGGTGGCTTAGCTAACCAGAAGAAAAAAACACTTTCACGAAGACAGTCTGCTTGAATGACGAAAGGGCAGTTGGGCCCTTAGCAGCTAGAGGTCGACATTTGGATGAGCTCTCCCTGCGGCCTTGGTGCCAGCCCGTTTCAAGTTTGCCAGTACAGGTCCAAAGATGATGCCAGAGGCCAGTTGATCCTGAAACCCACACAGGTGCAGTTCGGTCCCGAACCACCAGGGACCCATATTTGCACAGAGCTTAAGGTCGGCACAGGAGGGTTGAAAAATCTGGTGGCTTACTAAACCAGAAGTAAAAAAAACGTAACTTTGTCTAATGTGTCAAGTTAAAATGGACACGTGAAAAGGCAGTTGGGCCCCTTACAGCTAGAGGTTGAAATTTTGGATGAGCTTCCCTGGGCCCTTGGGATCAGCCGGTTTTCAAAGTTATGCCAGTTACAGGTCCAAAGATGATGCAGAGGCCAGTTGATCCTGAAAACCACACAGGCAGTCGGTCCCGAACCACCAGGGACCCCAATTTGCACCAGAGCTAAGGTCGCAACCAGGAGGTTATGAAAAATCTGGTGCTAGCTCAACCAGAAGTAAAAAACACTACTTTCTAAACTGCTCAATAAAAAGAATGCCGAAAAGGGCAGTTGGCCCCTACAGCTAGAGGTCTGAATTTTGGATGAGCTCTCCCCTGGGCCTTGGAGATCAGCCCGTTTCAAAGTTGCCAGTTACAGGTCAAAGATGATGCCAGAGGCCAGTTGATCCTGAAAACCACACAGGTGCAGTTCGGTCCCGAACCACCCAGGGACCCAATTGCACCAAAAGCGCACCAGGAGTCTGAAAAATGGTGGTCTAGTAACAAAGAACCAGTCCACTCTAAAATCTGTCGAATAAAAAAGAGCAGTTGGGCCTTACAGCTAGAGGTTAAATTGGATGAGCTTCCTGGGCCCTGGAGATCAGCCGGTTTAAAAGTATGCAGTTACGTCCAAAGATGAGCAGAGGCAGTTGATCCTGAAACCCAACAGGTGCAGTTCGTCCGAAACACCAGGGACCAATTTGACAGTAAAAGTCGACCAGGAGTATAAAAATTGGCTCTACAACAGAAGAAAAAAAACACTACTTGTTCAGTAAGCACAGTGGCGAAAAGACACTGAAAAGGCACGTTGGCCCTAGCAGTAGAGTTGAAATTTGGATGACTTCCTGGCCGTGGTCAGCCGTTTTCAAAGTACCAGTACAGTCCAAAGAGATGCAGGGCAGTTGATCGAAACCACACAGGCAGTTCGGTTCCCGAAACCACCAGGGACCCCATATTTGCACAGAGCTTAAGGTCGGCACCAGGAGGTTTGAAAAATCTGGTGGCTCTAGCTCAAACAGAAGTAAAAAAGACACTAACTTTCGTAAATGCTGACTCAAAAAGAGCCGTACGAATGGACAGTTAAGGGCCGCCTTAGCAGCTAGAGGTCTGACATTTGGATGAGCTCTCCCCTGGGCCTGGAGACTCAGCCCGGTTTTCAAAGTTTGCCAGTTACAGGTCCAAAGATGATGCCAGAGGCCAGTTGATCCTGAAACCCACACAGGTGCAGTTCGGTCCCCGAACCACCAGGGACCCCATATTGACTAGTTAAAAAACAGGACGGTATAAAAGACTGTGCTAGTAAAAGAAGTACAAACAACCTTTCTAAAATGACTGCGTAAAAAGACGTGATGGGCCTTACAGAAAGGACTGAGAAGAATGACGTTACCTGAGGCCTTGGAACAGCCGTGTTTCAAAAGTTAAAAGCCAGTTACAAAAGATGATGCAGAGGCCCGTTGACTGAAAAACATGACAGTTGTACGAAAAAGGGGCCATTACGTAAAAAGCTAAGTGTCGAACAGGAGGTTCGTGAAAAAATCTGTGTGTCTAAAACAGAAGTACAAACACTAACTTTGATAAGAGCGACATGACAGTAAATAGAATGGACACGAAAAGGGCACGTTGGCCCTACAAGAGTCTAAAATTTGTGGAATAAGCTTCCTGAGCCTTGTAGACTAGCAGTTTCAAAGTTACGTGCCATTACGTAAAGTCCAATGACGTAGCAGAGGCAGTTGATCCTGAAACCCACAAGAGCGTTGGTCCCGAACCACACAGGACCCAATATTTGACCAGAGTTAAAGGTCGGCATCCGGAGGTATGAAAAATTGGGCTCTAACTAAACCAGAGTAAAAAAGCACTACTTTCTAAATAGCTACTAAAAAGAGGTTACGAAGGACACAGAGGCAGTTCGGCCCCTAGCAGCAGAGGTCTGAAAATTGGATGAGCTTCCCTGCGGCCCTGGAGACTAAGCCGTTTTCAAAGTATAGCCAGTTACGGTCCAAAGATAGCAGAGCAGTTGATCCTGAAACCCACAAGGGCAGTTCGGTCCCGAACCACCAGGGACCCAATTAGTAAAAAAAGAATTGACGTTAAAAAGAGAATGACGTGAGACAGTGTGTAAAGACATGTAAAAAGACGTTACGTAAAAGGACATGTGAGTGAAAGAGACGTAGTTCGTAAAAGACAGTGGTAAAAAGAATGAGCGAAAAGGACGTTGACGTAAACAGACAGTGAGTTAAAAAGCAGTGACGTAAAAAGGGACCCAAATTGACGAAAAAGCACAGTGACGTAAAAAGGACATTGCTCAGTAAACAGAGTAAAAGCAGTTACGTAAACAATTCTAAATGCGTAATAAAAAAGACGATTGACGTAAAAAAGACTTTGACGGTAAAACATGACGTAAAAGACAGTTACAGGTCAAAAAAAGCAGTGATCTGTAAAAACAGTGTGATTCGTAAAAAGGGCAGTTTAGTAAAAAGACTAATGACGTTAAAAAGACGTTGACGTAAAAGAGCACGTAAAAAAACAGTTTGTCTGTAAAAAGACATTGACGTGATAAAAAGGACATGAGTAAAAAGACATGAGTAAAATGACGTTTACGTAAAAAGACATGACGTAAAAAGACGTGACGTAAAAAGACTGTAGTAAAAAGATACGTAAAAAGACGTTACGTAAAAAGACAGTGACGTAAAAAGACATTGACGTAAAAAACGACGTAAAAGACGAACTGTAAAAAGACAGTTTACGTAAAAGACGTTTACGTAAAAAGACAGTTACGTAAAAAGACATTGACGTAAAAAGACATTGACGTAAAAAGACATTGACGTAAAAAGACATTACGTAAAAAGACATTACGTAAAAGACAGTTACGTAAAAAGACAGTTTACGTAAAAAGACTTTACTAAAAAGACATTGACGTAAAAAGACATGACGTATAAAAGACATTGACGTAAAAAGACATTGTACGTAAAAAGACATTGACGTAAAAAGACATTGACGTAAAAAGACATTGACGTAAAAGACGTAGTAAAAGACATTGACGTAAAAAGACATGACTTAAAAAGACAGTTAAAAAGAGACATTGACGTAAAAAACAGTTTAAGTAAAAAGACATTACGTAAAAAGACATTACGTAAAAAGACATTACGTAAAAAGACATTACGTAAAAAGACATTACGTAAAAAAGGAAAAATTACGTAAAAAGACATGACGTAAAAAGACATGAGTAAAAAGACATGTACGTAAAAAGACATGACGTAAAAGACGTTTACGTAAAAAGACATTGACGTAAAAAGACAGTGTTTTAAAAAGACAGTGTTGTAAAAAGACATTGACGTAAAAGACAGTGTTGTAAAAAGACAGTGTTGTAAAAAGACATTGACGTAAAAAGACAGTGTTGTAAAAAGACATTGACGTAAAAAGACAGTTTACGTAAAAAGACGTTTACGTAAAAAGACATTGACGTAAAAAGACGTTACGTAAAAAGACATTGACGTAAAAAGACATTGACGTAAAAAGACATTGACGTAAAAAGACATTGACGTAAAAAGACATTGACGTAAAAAGACATTGACGTAAAAAGACAGTGTTGTAAAAAGACAATGACGTAAAAAGACAGTGTTGTAAAAGACAATGACGTAAAAAGACGTTTACGTAAAAAGACGTTTACGTAAAAAGACGTTTACGTAAAAAGACGTTTACGTAAAAAGACGTTGACGTAAAAAGACAGTGACGTAAAAAGACAGTGTTGTAAAAAGACAGTGTTGTAAAAAGACAGACGTAAAAATACGTTTACGTAAAAAGACATTGACGTAAAAAGACAGTGTTTTAAAAAACAGTGTGGTAAAAAGACGTTGACCTAAAAAGGCAGTTTTTTATGTCGTCCAAAATAGGAAAAAAAAACTGAAAAAAACTCATTCTTCGGTTTGTCGTCCAAAATAGGTTAAAAAAGTCCAAATGTCGTTCTAAATCATCTAAAAAGGTAGTTTAGTATGTTGTCTAAAATATAAGAAAAAAAGTCATACTTCGGAATGTCGTCCAAAATGTCGTTCTAAATCATCTAAAAAGGTAGTTTAGTATGTTGTCTAAAATATAAGAAAAAAAGTCATACTTCGGAATGTCGTCCAAAATGTCGTTCTAAATGACCTAAAAAGGCAGTTTTGTATGTCGTCCAAAACAGGAAAAAAACCTGAAAAAAACTCATTCTTCGGTTTGTCGTCCAAAATAGGTTAAAAAAGTCCAAATGTCGTTCTAAATCATCTAAAAAGGCAGTTTAGTATGTTGTCTAAAATATAAGAAAAAAAGTCATACTTCGGAATGTCGTCCAAAATGTCGTTCTAAATGACCTAAAAAGGCAGTTTTGTATGTTAGGGTTAGGGTTAAACCTCTACTGCCTCACATCTGTATCAGGCCAGAGGTGACTGTGTCAACCTGATAATGTCTGTGGAGAACCAGAAAGTGGAAAATGACTGGAAGGGGAAATTTGCAGGTCTGCAGGAGAACTACGAGGAGAAGCTGAGCGTCCTGGAAGAGGAGGCCAGCTTCGAGCAGAGCGAGGATCTTTTAAACAAGATATGCTGCACAGAGGAGAAGTTGTCTCCTGAGCACAAGGAAGTAAAACCCCTGATACTGAAGAACATTGAGCTTCAGGTACGTTAAATCAGATCATTTTAGATTTGAATTATATGGATTGTAAGTTTGTTTCATGTTTAGACTTTGAGGAAGAAAGTGTTGACACTTATGTTGTCTGTCTTTTCAGGAACTCACCTTTGAGACCGACTCGGACAAGGTGAAGGTCAAAAATGAGAAAAAGGAGAAGAAAGAGAAGAGAGCAGGAAAAGAAAGAGCAACTGGAGAGAGAGAAGGAGGAAGAAGGAGAACAAAGAACTGGAAGAAGAGGGGAAGAAGGAGAAGAAAGAGAAGATAAGCAGGAAAAGAAAGAGCAACTGGAGAGAAAGAAGAAGGAGAAGGAGGAGGGGGAAGGGAGAGTGAGTTGGAAGATATTCCCTTTTTTCACTTTAAACGCCGGAGCTAGTCCTAATCTTGTCTCTCATCCTTCTCTCCCTCAACCATCCCTTCATCCTGAACGCCCCATTCATTGCAAAATGAAATGCTGGAAATGAATGATTGTTTTATGTTAACTACTTTGTTTTCATAATCGTTGGAAGCAGTAATTGAAATGCAATGAATTGCCCGTCCCTTTTAACAGCTGGGGCCAAAGCCAAGGACGACTCAACGGATCAACTGAAATAGCCATTTACAGAGATCTGCCATTCAACTAATAAAGCATTTCTTTAATCAATCTTACCACAAACACTTGAGCCCACAGTGAAAGCTCTGACTCCAGGTGACAAGCACACACTGTGAGTTGGCTTTTCAATATGCAGCAACAAAGAGTAACATGGAAAAACACTACAATACAAAACTGCATTTCACTAAACACAAACAGTATATTGGTCCTAAATGTAACACATCAGATATCTGGAAATTTACCAATTAACACCATCTCCTCATACTTCATTTGCAAACACAGAAAATATGTTTCAATATCTCATATCACAGACCCTCAGATTGACCATGTGACCCTCTGGAGGGTCTGAACCCAATGGTTGAGAAACAGTTATTTATGGAGTCAAGGTGTTTATGACTGCCATCTGGTGGCAGCATAAGGTAAGCCTACTTTAATCTATTAAAACTATTACATTCAAAATAGAGGGGTAAAAACTTGGAAGCAGTTAAAATTTAAATGCAAAGGGAAATTTCCCCTCCCCTTTTAACAGCGGGGGGCCCAAAACCAAAGGGCGACTCAACGGATCAACGAAAAAGGCCCTTTACGAGACCCGCCTTCAAACCCAAAGCCTTTTTTAATTTAATCTTACCACCCAAACCCCTTGGGGCCCCACAGTGAAAG
>VCHM03000436.1:0-14725 GCA_006182925.3 Reinhardtius hippoglossoides
ATCTAATGAACAGTGAGGTTTTAAGTTCAAGCACTGACTATCATAATTCAGCCGTACACACATACATATGCACAAATAATCACAAAAATACGGGTACTTTAAATATAATAGAATTTATTTAAGATAACATCAATGTTAATTAATGACTATCCTAACAAAAACTACTATATTAAAGATAAAACACAAACACCTATCACGAGTTATAACACACATGCAATACCTTTGTGTAGGTCTATGTGTGTGTGTGTGTGTGTGTGTGGTGTGTGTGTGTGTGGGTGTTGTGAGAGAGAGGAGGGGGAGTCAAGATGGCTGTCTAAAGTCGTGCACGTGGTGTCGCGTTTCGACGCGCTGACACGGGAACAAAGCGGACACAGCGGTTCTAACAAATGTACACTCAAATAATAACACGCTAATGTTTAAACTAGTCTCTGCCCAGACATAAGCCTCTTACTTGTTGCTGGTCCACGGTTCCTTGATGCGCGATCGGCGCGTTCCGGGAAGACAAGTGAATGGTTTTCGTGGCCTCGAACAGCTGCGGTGGCAGCGGGGATTGAGCTGGGCCGGATATAGGAGAGAATTCGTCTCTTTCTCCTGGGCGAATGTGTCTTGCCCTTTTTTAGCGAATACTACGTGCTCTTCTGCAAGGATGAACAGCTGGGGAGCAGCTGTAGTTTCGGATCTGGAAAAGTCGGGGGAAAACTCGACCAGCGAGTGATAGAGCTTTTGTCTCTTCAAAATAAAATGGAGTCTTCAGAATAAAAACACGGTAACAAGAAGTTCACGAAAAAGAAAGAAGATGAACTTAAGGCAAAAATCAAAATACAAAGGGTTAGGTTAGGGGAACTGAGCCCGCCTCCTATTAAAGGTGGCGGGAGGTGCACGGTCCTTCCCCCAGGGGGCTACACCTGGTCCCAGTTTCGCTGACGGGGACGACTTTTCGCCTCCCATTTGTACTCTCCAATTATAGACTCCAACTATCGAACCAACTGACGAGTATTAATTAGGCTCTAGACCTGAATACTCAGGCCTCGTCTTCTTCGGACCCTTCGTCCTGTGCGATGACTCTGTTACACTAGCTGGGTGAGGTATATTTAAGGGCATTGTTGCCTTTCTCAGGGAAATTTGGTTAGGTTAGGCAAGGGGTCCTTTGGTTAGGTTTAGGGTTAAGGTTAGGATAGGAATGTGGGGACATGACAGAGTCTCAAATTAGAGTTATTTCTGACTAAAAGAGTCTTTTAGGAGCACCAGACTGTCCATGCAGGCACTGGCCAAATGCACGGGCCATACAAGGACCTGAGGTGCTCCCAAACTGATATTACAGATAAATCACAGACATACAGACAATAAACAGTTATTAAGCATTAATAGACAGAATGGTGTCCCAGCCAGTGAGAATAATGTCAACCATTCTGTCTATGTCCTGGTCGGTATCGTGCTTAAGTCTCTCCACTCGTCCGAGGGAGGGTCGTTGCTTAGTCTGGTAAGTAGTAGGTCATTTTTGACTTGGGTCTGTTATAATCTGGAAGCCCGTCGCGACGTTTCGATATTTATGTATCTTCTTCAGGCGTGGGCTTGGTAAGTATTTCGAATTGAATTAAGTCATGTTAAAGTCCGTTACATTGTTAATGATCTCTGGTTGAGATTATGTCCTGCTCCTTCCATGGTTTGAGCATTGTGCCTGTAGTGCCTGGTTGAGCATCGTGCTTTTATATCCCATGTGGCTCCTCCCCCTCCTGGATTTCCTGGCATTGCTGCTTCTTATTGTACTCTCCAATTACAGTTTGCAGACCAGCTAGCATGGCGTATTATGTGGGTCTAGTCCTGAAATACTCAGACTTCGTATTTTTGGGATTCGTGTCCTTTACGAAAAGTCTTTTGAGTCTAGTTGGGTGAGGTAATGTTAAGGTATTATTGCCTTCTCTGAGGTCTTACTGCCATTTTTCAGGTCTTTCTTCCTATGCGTAAACTGAGGACACAGGGAGCGAGAACCCAGAGGAGGCACTGGCCGGTTAGGTTAGGGGAACTGAGCCCGCCTCCTATTAAAGGTGGCGGGAGGTGCACGGTCCTTCCCCCAGGGGGCTACACCTGGTCCCAGTTTCGCTGACGGGGACGACTTTTCGCCTCCCATTTGTACTCTCCAATTATAGACTCCAACTATCGAACCAACTGACGAGTATTAATTAGGCTCCGCCGGCTGAAAAGAACTATCACTTTCACTCAGGCAAGCTCGAGTTCCTGGCGCTGAAGTGGGCAATTTGTGATAAATTTAGAGATTATCTTTATTATGCCCCCGCCTTCACCGTATATACAGATAATAACCCCCTTACTTACATCCTGAGCACCGCCAAGTTGAACGCTGTAGGACACCGCTGGGTGGGTGAGTTAGCCGACTTCCATTTCACCATTAGATATCGGCCAGGCAAGTCAAACGCAGACGCTGACACCCTGTCAAGATATCCAGTGCCACTTCACAACCACCTTAAAGAGTACACAGAGACAATGCCCCCAGATGTAATCTCTGCCATCTGGCAGGGGGACAAAGCTGCCGAAGACAGTGATGTACCCTGGGTGGCCGCACTGCAGATGAATCCAGTTGAGGATGAACCACCTCATGAAGGCATTCCAGTTATCACTCCTGAAAGCATCAAAGCTGCTCAGAAGGAAGATGCTCCCATCGGTGAGGTGATAAACCTGAAAAAAAGAGGATGGAATCCTAACGACAAAGACAAGCGACAAATGGGTAGAGAGACACGCAGGCTAGTCCACGAGTGGAACAGACTTACACTTGACAAGGGAATATTGTAGAGGCAGATAGGGCAAAGGAAACAGTTGGTTCTCCCCAGTAAGCTTAAATCTACTGTACTAAAACATCTTCATGATGATATGGGACATGTTGGCGCAGATAAAGTCATCCACTTGGTGAGGGAGAGATTTTATTGGCCCTTTATGCAGCGTGAAATCGAAGATTACGTCATTCGCCAGTGCCAGTGTATTAAACAGAAGCAGCCAGGCATTCCAGAGAGAGCACCTATGGGTTCAATAACAACCAGTGCCCCCTTTGAGCTCATCTCTGTCGACTATCTCCATCTTGAAAAGAGTAAAGGTGGTTATGAGTACATTTTAGTCCTAGTAGATCATTTTACTCGCTTTGCACAAGCCTACCCAACCAAGAACAAGTCAGGCAGGACAGCAGCTGAGAAAATCTTCTTTGACTTTATCCCACGCTTCAGGTATCCTGAAAAGTTGCATCATGATCAAGGCCGGGAGTTTGAGAACAATCTTTTCCAGAGACTCCAACAACTAGCAGGAATATCTCATTCTCGAACTACGCCCTATCATCCACAGGGGAATCCTGTCGAGCGTCTAAATAGGACACTACTGCAGATGCTTCGCACTCTGCAGGAAGAGAAAAAGGCTGAGTGGAAAACCCATCTACCTCATATAGTTCACGCGTATAACTGTACCAGACATGAGGGAACGGGCTATTCACCATTCTTTCTATTGTATGGCAGAACCCCACGCTTGCCTGTTGATTTACTCTTTGATTTAAAACCTGAACAAGAGTCCCAGTCTAGACAGGAGTATGCACAGAAATGGGCATCTCGCATGCAAGAGGCATATAAGATCGCTTCAGAGAACAGTGGAAAGAGCTCAGCTAAAGGGAAGAAGTACTATGATCGGCATGTTAAAGGCATGGTGCTGCAGCCTGGAGACAGGGTGCTTGTCAGAAATCTGTCAGAGAGGGGTGGGCCAGGTAAACTTCGCTCTTACTGGTGAGGGATAATATGATGGAGGCAGCGGTAGAGGAGCAAGGAGACTGTGAACCTGTCACAGAGCTGCTAGAGGAGGAAATGCCATCAGTGAGGAGGTCAACCCGAGCAATGAAACCCCGCGAGATGCTCACATACAACCATTTTGGACAGCCTTCATACCAGCCCTGGAGACCAGGAGTAAACATGTTGGTTGCCTGGGTAACAACCCAGCTATCCCTGAACCCTGTTACTACCCTGCACCAATATGGACATACTAGTCAGGTGACGACATATTGTGACTTGATTGACATTTTGAAACTGCGACAGACTGACCATTGACCATCAGACTTTCTAGACTTTTGACAGGTGCACCTTACTTCTGTTAGTTTGGTTCTAGATGCCCGGAGACATCTCTTAAAGCAGGGGAGAGTGTAATATGTTGAAAATGCTATGCATTTAGTTTTTATTTCAACAGATACCCCCCCCCTATTTTTTGAAAGACAACTGAACTATTCTAACAGTTTCAAATGACAATTATACTCCACGTCAGTAGGTGGTGCTGTTGGTACAGCGGTGGATCCTGAAGGGAGACCGTAAGCACAGGCTCAGCGCATGCGCAGCTCATAATAAATGAGTTCAGTCTGAGCAAGACGCTAAACTTAGTCTCCTCCCTTCTTAAATCCACAGGTAATACAAAACTCAGTTTTATAACGTAATTTAGTTTCAGAGTCAAGTGTGGATGTTATGTTGGTTGTTAGATGAGTGATGATGATAGTGAGAAGTGTGGTTAAAGTACAAAAATATATAGTTTGGTTACTCGTCGTCCTGACGTGCTTCGTCATGGCGGGTGCACGTACTTTTTCTTTGAACTTAAGTTTCAACTACTGGTGTAATAAGTCCGTGTAATAGATATTCCGGTTCTGTAATGTAGCATATGTTCTAAAATGTGCTAAAAGTATTTGTAGCCAGCTCTTGGCGCATGTTCACAAGTGAAATGTTATATGCTAATTAGCTTCACTTTACCGGTCACAGCCTGGTCACGCCATTTTGTTAGATGCCGTTGATGAGTGAAGTGTGTGTGTGCAGAGTGTAAAATGGTGATAGGTATGATTGAAGGAAGTGCTAAAAACGGGAATTGGTTTACGTTATGTGTGTGTATGAGTCAGTGTAGGAATTTATGTTAAGTGAATGTGTTTCAGTCTTGTTAATTAGTATTTATGTATTTGTCATTTCATTTTTGTATTATTTTGGGTATAATGATAACAGAAAGCACTTTAACAAGAAAGTGAGACTGAATGGACAATTGAGATGAATGATGTGTGAAGATTTATAAGTTGTGATATTTGATAATAAATGAGTTCAGTCTGAGCAAGACGCTAAACTTAGTCTCCTCCCTTCTTAAATCCACAGAGACTATATCCATGTATCTATTGGTTACGCAGCGCTCCCTAGCCTGTGTAACCCTTGCTGCCGGTCCAGATTTCCCCTAGGTCTGGCGCCGGTAACAATTGGGGGCTCGTCCGGGATGATCTAGCGACAACACCTGGTGAAGTGGGTGCCAAGACAGCGGGAACCTGTGTCCAGTGCTTCAGGGAAGGCTGCAGTCAAGTGCGTCATCCAGAGAGCAGAGGCCACCTGTGTAACGTCATCATGGCCACTGTCACCCCCCGGCGGACGCTGGTCTTCGAGATCCAGAAGAGACTGTCTGATTTCAGTGCAAGCCAGTTACGGAGAGTTGTAAGTTACATCGATACAACTAGCAGAGTTGACGAGCTGAGTGAACCAGAACTGTATGACCTGATTGTTGACTATATAAGAGGTGAAGAATTGACTGCCCTGGAGGATGAAGGCATGGCCCAACTCCTTGCCTTCGACGACATGTTGAGTGACCTGCTGGCCACGGACCCCGGCGTGGGTGAAGTTAAGATCGGAGATTCAGCAAGCCACCAGCAGGGGAGCTCCACTCCCCCTCATCCTGACCACAACCATCTAGACGGTTATCCATCTCCACCGACCACAGACAGTTCCACACATCAACCACACATGGACAGAGACATTCACCGACGTACATCGCCCACGAGAAGAGACACTGGTATGCCAGCTGAGAACCTCACCACTTCAATGCCGGCCAAGTCACTCTCCACCGGTGTTGGTGGTGCTCTTCCTGGTAGAGTGAGTCTATCCACTAGTATGGGAGATCAGGTACTAAGGGTTAATGATGTTGCAGCTCTGCTTCCTTGCAGAGAGTTTAAGTTACATGGTGGACAAATTTCTGATGTTGGTTCTGACATGTCATATAGTAGTCTTTGTAAACAAGTGGATGAAGGTGTACAAGAAGGTTTTACAGAGTCAGAGGTAATCCGCACTGTGATTAAGATCATAAAACCTGGTTCGTTCAGAGATATGTTAACTAACAAAAATGATTTAACTATTGATGAGTTAAAGCGGTTTCTCCGCGCCCACATCAGGGACAAAAACAGTACTGAGCTTTTCCAAGAGTTAAGTAATACTAAACAGCAAGACAGGGAGAGTCCACAGCAGTATTTGTACAAAATGATGGGTTTAAAGCAACGTGTTCTATTTGAGTCACAACAGCCTGGTGCAGAGTTTAGCTATGACAAAAGGCTGGTTCAGGGTACCTTTCTGCACACACTATACCAGGGGTTAAATGAGAAAAACAGCCATGTTCGACATGACCTCAAACCCTTTCTCACGGACCTACAGGTTAGTGACGACTTCCTCTTAGATCAAATCACTAAGTCTACGAGTGAAGAGGCAGAAAGACTAAAGCGCCTGGGCACAGTAGCAAAACCTCGACCAGTGACTGTAAGTACAGCTCAGCTTGACAGTAGTGACTCAGACAAACAAGCGAAAGTTGACACTGAGTTACAGGCTAACCGTGCTGCTATTAGAGAACTGACTGCACAAGTGTCCTCACTGACAAAACATCTCGCCCAGATTGCAAAACCTTCTGACAGTGTGACACCTGCGGACCCCTGCCCACCAGCAGCCCGTCCTCAGCTTCCATCATCTGAGACCAGGGGCAGATGCAGTAACTGTATACAGCAGAGCAAGGTGAGCTGCCCTCACTGTTTTTTTGTGGCCAAGCTGGTCATCGTGCCATCGGCTGTCTGTAGAGAAAGGTGTCGGGAAACGGGGTGAGGTCACTGGAGAGGGGCAGCCAGTGACCGTGACAGCTGAGGAGCCCACAGCACAAGCCAGTAATTCTAAAACAGCCAGCCGTAGGGAAGTGCCAACACCGTCCCAACCACCACTAAGAAAGCGCCTAGCACATCTCATAGGGAAGCGATGTATGGTCTCATGTGCTATCAATGGAGTCCCTCTAGAAATGTTGCTTGACTCAGGGTCCCAAGTGACTATGGTAGAGAGAGCATGGATAGACAAAGCACTCCCCAATGTTCGAATCCAGCCACTTGAATCCCTCTTTTCCGAGCAGCCTTTTGAGATCACTGCAGCTAATGGCACAGACGTTCCTTTTGATGGCTGGGTAGATGTTGAACTTCAGGTCTGTAGTGAGAATTATTGACATGTCAAAATACAAGTGCCACTGTTAATCAGCAGCAACAGCCTGAACTGTCCTCTGTTAGGCAGTAATGTTATAGCTGAGATAATCAAAACAAATCAAGATGAGACAGATATTTCCGCTTTGCTTAAGGAAGCTTTAAGTATCAGTGATGGTACAGTGGAAGCGCTAGTTTCTAACCTCCAGATTCTTACTCCTGATGCAATAGCCTATGAGTACTGCGTGAGAACAGGGAAGAGAGGTCTAAACATTCCTGCGGGACAGATTTGTGAGCTTAAGTGTAGAGCAGAGAGTGGCCAAGGGGGGACTATTTCTTCCAACCTAACCTAGTGAGTAACTGTCCTGAAGGGTTAGAGCTGTTGCCAGCTTTGGTAGATGTTCCAAGTGGGTCCACAAAAGCTGTTAAAATCTCCATTCAGAACCCCACTAAACATGATATTTACCTCACAAAGAGAACAGTTCTAGGCACATTGGAGGAAGTTACTGCAGTGACACCAGTTAACCGTTTTTTTGGTGGTTCAAAGCCACATCCAACTGTTAATGTCTACTCAGCTCAGCTAAAAACAGATGAGCAGCGAGAAGCGAGTGAGAGACATGAAACACCGGACATGACAAAACAGAGATGGCAATTCCAAGCTAGCAGCCACTTTCTAACCGACCTTGTGCAAGTCCATGCTGGAAGCCGGGTTTGGGCTGCAATGTACAATCTTCGGTCATCAGTCTCGCGGCTGGCGGGGTGAAAGTGGATTCCACGTCCACCTCCTCATCATCGGAGCCGAGGCTAATGGACTCCACTGAGTCGGAGTCACCACCAACAATTACGCCCTGTCCGGACATTAGGTCGGTTTCGTGCTCGCTGTGCAACGGCGTCGAGATGATCTAACCCAAACCTTACCCCACTTTGCTCCCGCGGGGAAGGGGTTTCCCTGGGTGCTCTTCGCTATCGCCTGTGGATTGGGGATGGCTACCCCATCAAAGGATCCACCACTGACAAGCTAGCTGGGTGCTCTAGCTTGCGTCGGCTGGTTTTTGTGATAAGGCGTGCACTGTGCTCATAGCTGCCCGGGGATGCTAGTGTTTCTCAGCCATGTTCCAGATCAAACAAACAGAGTGGGTATCTGCCCCCGAGATTTTGTTACCACATGTGCAAAACCTCGGTGGTACCTTGCTCTTGTCCATGGTGAGGGCAGTAGCAGGGTCCATGGTGGCCATCTCTTCCGATAAAGTTGGAAGCAGTGAGTAGCTAGTATGGTGACTAGCTACTAAACTCAAGAAGCTATGCAGCATTCAGGTAGCGCTCGTTGACTGATTGAGTAGAGGTCTTAGACTGAGGTGATGACATGATGTCAGGTCTATATATATGTAGCATGGTGGGAAAGCGGGGATAGTGAAAGGTTGCCACAACGCCACCTGGAGAGTTCCACCTCCAGGAAATACTAAAATATGGTGAGTGCAACAGCACAGGTTTCGTTTGAATCACGGGGCAGGAGACGTGTTGTACTAACAAGAAAGAACTTTAATATAACAGGAATAAATACAAACAAAAACACAATGAAACAAACAAACAGAATAACAATTTAACATAAGAAATAAAACACTTTTGACATGAGCAACCGGGGACAGGGCTGGGACTTACCACGGCAATGACAACCAAAGAAAAAGGGGAAGGATTAATAAACTTGCCACTGTCGTGTTCTTTTATCCCGAGGTATGAGAAGAGCTGGTCTCAGTTTGGTTCAACAAGTATTTATTCAGAAGCAATGAAAAGCTACAACATAGCTATGTGCACATAGCTATGGGCACTCAATACACAGCCTCGGCTAAGTCAGTAGCACGGGGTAGTCAAGAGTCGCGCCGATCGGACGGCGGGTGCAATATTTATAATAGTAGGTAGAACTTCATTGGTCCCATCCTCTTGGCCCTGGAGTCTGCGAATGATGAGGAGCCGCTCCCAGGTTCGCCCCTCCTTTGACCGTTGCTGGGCAAATCTTCACATTTCTGACAGTGTTTGGTTTCATGTTTTACAGACAGGCCTTCAGCTGAAGCCTTGTGGGTCTTCAGTATTTTTGCAGATACGGTGTTGTTGTTCATTGGAGTGAGAAACCTTGCGTTATCGGCTGTATGTTCTGTGGGTCTAAGCATGCATGAGACAATACTTTTTAAGAATGACACACTTCCTTGGTCCTGAGCCAGGCAGTCTTTAACTGTTGAGCCGTGCTCTTATCAGCTGCAACAGTTCATAAAAGTGTGGTTTAGGACAGTGCAATATCCAGTAAAAGCCAAAACAGCAGGTCCGTCTGAGGCGTGGTGGCCAATGACGGCCGACGAAGGAGCAGGGCCTCTAGGAAGGCTAATAAACAAATTTAATAATTAATATGACAACATAACAGGGGAGCGCGGCTGTCTTACACAAACACACCAAACTCCGCCGCGGCTACAGTCTGCCTGCCAGTGTAAAATTGCTTCTGGGGACAGCGTGGAGGGCGTGTCCCATAGTGAGATACAAGAAACGATTGTTGAAAGAGAACTGCCACTGCCTATACCTTCTTTGCCTGTGAAAGTTACATAAGCAGCTAAAAAGGGATTTGTATTATTTGATCAGTTGAAACCACTTTCTCACTTTTTTGTTGTTCTGACAAGGATTCATTTATTCATTCATTAACGAAGAAAAAGGGAATACATGTTACCATCCGGCATTTGTAGAGAAAACATTGCTATAACCCTTGTGTTGTCCCTGCTTCCCCCGGCTGTTGGCCCCCTCACATAGCCCACCTCATATCTGACACCTCTTCCTCTTACTCGCCCCGAGCGGGGCTGCTGCGGCGACGACTAGGGCTATGCAGGAGGCCGGACGCTCGGGTCGAGCGTCGTCGTCGTGGTCAAGAGCTCTCCGTGCGGCAGCGGCTTTCACAGCCTTCATAACCGAGGCGGACGCTTCCGTGCGGGGGATGCGCTCCCTTCGTGCGATGAATGGAGCCTTTCCCAGCTGCTTGAGGAACACCCTCCGCTTGTTCCACTTGCCCGGCATCAAGTCTGGGTTGATCTCTCTCCATATCACGAAGGTGTTGTAGGAAGAGACGTCAAGGATGTTGTGGAAGACGACCAGGGGCCAGCACGCGGTCATCCTCCTGCAGCTGTACGTTCCGATCACCTTGTCTAGGTTGTCCACGCCTCCTTTGTTGCGGTTGTAGTCCAGGACGGTGACCGGTTTCCCGTCCTCACGGTCGCTGACGTCTCGTCCATCCCTTTCCAGTCATCGCCGTAATTTGCGACGACCCTCCCGATTCGTCATCTCCAGGATGATGTTCTCAATTGTGCTGTTCTCATAGGCTGCGATGCCCCGCACAGCACCGGGGGCGCCTCGCGCTCTGCACCTATGGTTTTGGCGTCAGGTCTATTTCTATCGCTTGCCGCGAGCTTATCGCGCCAGGAAAAACACTGAAAAATGATTTAAACAAAATAAATGATCAAATATGCATCCCATACTTTGGATTTCCCTGCTGTTGTCCTGGAGGTTCAATTTCCCAGATTTTTCCCCTCACATTATTAAATTTGCCCATCTGCCCATCCACTAAAAGCACACAAGCAGACAGAGAGAGAGATAAAGACAGAGGGGGGGTGAACCCGGCGTTACAGAGTGAAGGCTTTGTCTTCTGCTTGTCTTCTTATTTCTTTCCCTTTGTCTTCAGCTTGTCTTCCTCTTCCTTTCCCTTTTTCTTTGCTTGTCTTCCTCTTCCCTTTGTCTTCTGCTTGTCTTCTTATTTCTTTCCCTTTGTCTTCTGCTTGTCTTCTTCTTTCTTTTCCTTTGTCTTCTGCTTATCTTTTTCTTCCCTTTCTTTGTCTTCTGCTTAACTTCCTCTTCTCTTCCCCTTGTCTTCTGCTTGTCAGACCTGATTTTCTTGTCTGGCTCATAACTGACTTCATGAGCACTGTCATCCTCGGATGTGATGGCAGCTGCAGCTCCATTGCTTGAAGAAATGGAGGCTGACTCTTCATCAGCACCGTCATCCTCGGGTCTGTTGGGTGCAGGATCCTTTGGCTTTTTCGATATCTGTGGGTTTCTCAGTCCAAGAAAGTGTCGCATTCTCTTCCAGATTGAGGGCTTTCTCTTCTTTCGAGCAGCATCATGACTGACTGACACTTCATCAGCACTGTTATCCTCGGGTCTGTTCGAGGCAGGATGCTTCTCTTCTTCTGTCTCTGTGGTTCCCGTGCTCCAGAAAGTGTGCTTCTCTCGAGATTGAAGTATTTCTTCTTCTTCCTTCCCTTTGTCTTCTGCTTTTCTTCTTTCCTCCCTTTATCTTCTGCTTGTCCTTCTTTCTTTTCCTTGTCTTCTGCTTATCTTCTTCTCCCTTTCTTGTGTCTTCTGCTTAACTTCCTCTTCTTCTTCCCCTTGTCTTCTGCTTGTCTTCTTCCTTCCCTTCTGCTTTGCTTCTTCTTCCCTTCCCCTTGTATTCTGCTTGTCAGACCTGATTTTCTTGTCTGGCTCATAACTGACTTCATGAGCACTGTCATCCTCGGATGTGTTGGCAGCTGCAGCTCCATTGCTTGAAGAAATGGAGGCTGACTCTTCATCAGCACTGTCATCCTCGGATGTGTTGGCAGCTGCAGCTCCATTGCTTGAAGAAATGGAGGCTGACTCTTCATCAGCACTGTCATCCTCGGATGTGATGGCAGCTGCAGCTCCAATGCTTGAAGGAATGGAGGATGACTCTTTATCACAGTCTTGATTTGTGACAGCATCAATGGAAGAGCTTGTTTGCAGTATATTTGCCATGTCAACCATTGTAAAAAAAGGATGTTTAAGGGCTACACTGGGACTAATTCTAAGATGATCATCAAGATGTAGACAACATTTTACGAGGTCTAAAAATGCCATCCTGTCAGGCTCATTCTGTTTGTCTGGGAATCTCTGTACTGCGTCTTCTAATTTCCACTCAGAACATCCCAGTGATTCCAATTGTGGCTTTACACCCATTATCTTCTGGTACTCCTCTGGTGTCCTCAGTCTCCACCCTGTTTCCTTATTGAAGATAAAATACCTCCAGCTGTATACTCCAGACCACAGTAACTGATCCTCTGGCCCTCCCAGCAGGTGCACAATAGATTTCATCCAACTATACGCACAATTATAAGGGAGGGGATTTTGTCCAAAATACAGGTAGAGCATGATGCAACCCACTCCCCACATATCAACAGCTTGGGAAAAGGAGAGACCCAAGGTTACTTCCGGTGCTGTGTATGCATTCTGCGTACCATTTCCATATTTCACTCGGCTCGCTGGGAGGGCCTGGCCAAATTGATCAGCTTGATCTTGAATGGTTCATTCTTGTGATTGACAAGCATTATGTTGTCAAGTTTCAAGTCGGTATGCATGATGCCAACACTATGTATGGCCTCAACAGAGACCAGTAGCTGGTGTGTCACAAGACGAATTTCATTGAGAGTCAGTGGCATCCATTCCCTCTCACACATTAGGTTAAAAAGGCTTCTGTCCAGCATTTCAAAGGCCAAATAAGAAATGTCCTTAAGCCTGAAATGGTCAATGAATTTGACAATATGTTTTTCTGAGTCAAGGTCCCTGACCGCCTCCAACATCGCCACTTCATGAAGGAAGCGATCTTTATTCAGTTTTTGGATTTTTATGGCCACCATCTCAACTTTGTCAACACTGAAACACTTGAAGACTTGGCAGGGCATCTATCACTGTGTGGGCCCATTATCAGGTAGGTACAGGTACTGCTGTAGAGAAAATGATGTTCCACCTCCTTCTCCTCCTCTTCTCCTCCTCAGACATTGGTAAATCATTTGAGGTGGAAGTAGACATTGTCATTGTTTTAGTTTTTCAGGAAAATGTTCCCAATTATTTTCAAAAGTAGTCCTTTCCTCTAATGATACATAAATGATCACGGTTCTTATTCGTCTTCCGTTCAGTTTATTAGCAGGTGGCAACTGGCTTTTATATATACTAGTTTTCTGAACTTAAAACATCAAAGGTTCAAAAGCAGACTAGTTCTTAATTCTAGATAATAGGAAAAAAGACAACAAAATGTGATGATGTCACACTACAAAGACCAAAGGAATGTATTAATGTCAGGGGATATTGCAAAGATAACTGGTGTTGTGCAATAGTAGGTAGACTTGACGTTGGCTTAATTATTAATAATCATAAAATATGATTATTAAAATAATACAATTATTTATTAAAAATAATAAAATTATTAATTAAAAACAATAAAGTTATCAATTAAGAATAATTAAATTATTAATGAAAAACAATAAAATGATCAATTAAGAATAATGAAATCTGTAATTATAATTTATAAAAGACGGGGCACCACCCTGGTATCAGGGACCAACAGTCAATCTGTAAAGATCAGTCTCATAATCTGAAAGTTCAATTAGAAAATCTCAATATCTACTATTAATGATTATCTAATGAACAGTGAAGGTTTAAGTTCAAGCACTGACTATCATAATCCAGCCGTATAGACATACATATGCACAAATAATCACAAAAATACTGGTACTTTAAATATAATAGAATTTATTTAAGATAACATCAATGTTAATTAATGACTATCCTAACAAAAACTACTATATTAAAGATAAAACACAAACACCTATCACGAGTTATAACACACATGCAATACCTTTGTGTAGGTCTAGTTGTGTGGTGTGTGTGTGTGTGTGTGTGTGTGTGTGTGGTGTGGGTGGTTTGTGAGAGAGAGGAGGGGGAGTCAAGATGGCTGTCTAAAGTCGTGCACGTGGTGTCGCATTTCGACGCGCTGACACGGGAACAAAGCGGACACAGCGGTCCTAACAAATGTACACTCAAATAATAACACGCTAATGTTTAAACTAGTCTCTGCCCAGACATAAGCCTCTTACTTGTTGCTGGTCCACGGTTCCTTGATGCGCGATCGGCGGGGTTCCGGAAGACAACGAATGGTTTTCGTGGCCTCGAACGCTGACTCGCGCGGTGGCAGCGGGGTTTGAGCTGGGCCGGATATAGGAGAGAATTCGTCTCTTTCTCCTGGGCGAAGGTGTCTTCCCTTGTGGTATATTCAGCTAATATAGATAACATATATGGCTGTGACACATTTAATTAGGAGGCTCTGGTCTCCGGATTTGTCTAAACAATTGCGTAAAACATAGTGCAGGGTTGGAGCTGGAGCCCCCCGAGTCTGGATTCTAAGACTCCCTAAATTCTTATCTCCAGGTGTTAATTGTTATCTCTCTCTCTCTCTCTGAGAATGCTCTTTGACCTGTTAGAATGGGGGGGGTTTCCATCTTATGTACGAAGCATGTTCCCATCAGAGCCCCCCTAGTTGACGTTTTTTATCTCTCTTTTGGGGTAAAAATTTTCTATTGAACGCTTGTCAGAGCCCGGGCCGGGAGACTTTTGAATTGGCTGAGAAGATCCCGG
>VCHM03000437.1:0-14717 GCA_006182925.3 Reinhardtius hippoglossoides
AAAGGGAAGAAAAGATAAGCAGAAGACAAAGGAAAAGAAAGAAGAAGACAAGCAGAAGACAAAGGGAAAGAAATAAGAAGACAAGCAGAAGACAAAGGGAAGAGGAAGACAAGCAAAGAAAAGGGAAAGGAAGAGGAAGACAAGCTGAAGACAAAGGGAAAGAAATAAGAAGACAAGCAGAAGACAAAGCCTTCACTCTGTAACGCCGGGTTCACCCCCCCTCTGTCTTTATCTCTCTCTCTGTCTGCTTGTGTGCTTTTAGTGGATGGGCAGATGGGCAAATTTAATAATGTGAGGGGAAAAATCTGGGAAATTGAACCTCCAGGACAACAGCAGGGAAATCCAAAGTATGGGATGCATATTTGATCATTTATTTTGTTTAAAATCATTTTTCAGTGTTTTTCCTGGCGCGATAAGCTCGCGGCAAGCGATAGAAATAGACCTGACGCCAAAACCATAGGTGCAGAGCGCGAGGCGCCCCCGGTGCTGTGCGGGGCATCGCAGCCTATGTGAACAGCACAATTGAGAACATCATCCTGGAGATGACGAATCGGGAGGGTCGTCGCAAATTACGGCGATGACTGGAAAGGGATGGACGAGACGTCAGCGACCGCGAGGACGGGAAACCGGTCACCGTCCTGGACTACAACCGCAACAAAGGAGGCGTGGACAACCTAGACAAGGTGATCGGAACGTACAGCTGCAGGAGGATGACCGCGTGCTGGCCCCTGGTCGTCTTCCACAACATCCTTGACGTCTCTTCCTACAACACCTTCGTGATATGGAGAGAGATCAACCCAGACTTGATGCCGGGCAAGTGGAACAAGCAGAGGGTGTTCCTCAAGCAGCTGGGAAAGGCTCCGTTCATCGCACGAAGGGAGCGCATCCCCCGCACGGAAGCGTCCGCCTCGGTTATGAAGGCTGTGAAAGCCGCTGCCGCACGGAGAGCTCTTGACCACGACGACGACGCTCGACCCGAGCGTCCGGCCTCCTGCATAGCCCTAGTCGTCGCGCAGCAGCCCCGCTCGGGGCGAGTAAGAGGAAGAGGTGTCAGATATGTGGTGGGCTATGTGAGGGGGCCAACAGCCGGGGAAGCAGGGACAACACAAGGGTTATAGCAATGTTTTCTCTACAAATGCCGGATGGTAACATGTATTCCCTTTTTCTTCGTTAATGAATGAATAAATGAATCCTTGTCAGAACAACAAAAAAGTGAGAAAGTGGTTTCAACTGATCAAATAAATACAAATCCCTTTTTAGCTGTGTCATGGGAATTTCTGTAAAGTCAAGCACAAGTCATACAGTTGTCTCTTGGTAAGTTTAATTCGCACCTGCAGGTGGACTCAGAGTACAAATCACAAGCAGGACATTATACAATGAGCAAAGACATACAGGAGAATGACCATCTTATACACTACAAGCCCCTCCCTAAAGAGGAGCAAAAGGTTTCTCAATCAGCTTCTCTGATCTCTGCTCAGGGAGAGGAGACTTCCTGTCTCTGTAGTGACCTCTTTCATGTTCCATCTGTCCCAAAGATCCCTTATCTTCATTTACAGGACAAAAGACCCCCTTCTGTATACATGTAAGAAATCCCTGCACCCTTCCCCTCAAACGCCTTGAGGGACCCCTGCAGTGAGCATCTTGCCAGGTGTCACACAGAGAGAGAGAAGCCATAAACATCTATTACCTTAAGCAACACTTGTATAGATACGTTAAACCACGAGAACCACATATGTTCATCCATCCTTCAACATAGATGTCTCCTCCGTCTATATTATAACACAAATGTTAAAACTGCCAATACAATCCCCCCTTTGAGCCTAAAAGGCTCAACATCCTTTAACATTGTTATATCATCTCATCATCCTGGAAGGGAAAAGAATAGGATAAATTAGATTCAGGAAGTTGAACATATTGTCCAATCATGGACTTGATTAAGGAAGTAACCATAGTCCTAACAAAAGACAATACAACAGTTCAACAACTCTAGTTACACACATGAAATCCAAATTGGTTTCAACAAACTTCAATAACATAATTTTAAATCATTCAAACGTAAGTGTGACCATTAATTCCGCCCTTGGAATCTGAGTGTCCTTGTTCTTCCTCTGGACAATAGGTCATTTAAAAATTTGAAACGATATGCATCATATTGTCAAAAATGTTCACTGTGTATGTGACACAATTCGTCCTGATTATGTGACAAACACCTTTGGCTGGCATCTTTCCTCAAAGCCATTCTGTGATGCAGAGTCATTCTTGACCCTAGACAGTGGGAGAATGAGTTGAAAACCCCAGCCCCCCTCTAAAGATGTTAATCTTCCATCTCCAGAGCAAGCCCATCTGTTTGTGTGTGTTCTTCACAGTGCTCCCCCCCCCTGGGGCAAGTCCTCCAAAACCTTTCATCTGGAGACACTCACACTGTGGAACTCTCATCTCTTGATTGCACACAATGAGTTGAATCTGTAAGTGAGCTTGGGTGTTCTGATGTTTTCATGGCCTCAACCCATGCATTCTCCAGGCTTTGTCAGTTCATCAGGTGTCGTTGTTTTCCCCCGTCGTCGCGATTGTATCAGCAGTGCCCCTCTTCAATGTGTTGCCTCTTCTTGAGATTTAGAGACGTGTGGCCCTAATCATTTCCACACCTCTCCTTGCTTGCGAACACAAACAATTGAAGGCTGAAGGCTCACGCACTGACACAACGCACGCTCCGTCCTGTAGAATCCACTCGTGGCTCCGGAAATCCTCCTGCAATGGCTTGCATGTCTCCAGGTTGCCCTCTCTGCGACCTTCACTGTCGTCTGTGTGGTGGGAGGCACTTGGTTTGCACTCGTTCCATCGACGTGCTTCTCCTCGTTTCTCCTCCTTACGTCTTTCACCACAATCCAGTCTCCTGGTCTCAGATCATGCAGTTTCCCTGTCTATGGATTTCGGTAGGGAGTCCATCACCTGCCTGTGGATTTTAAAGAGTACAGGGAAAGATTTACACAATATCTACCAGTTCGTTTTTCAATGTGCTGTTATCTCTTTTCACTGCTTTTTTCTTTCCACTGCCCACCACTGGCGGGATGATAGGCACGATGTTGCCTCATGTCGATACCCATACTCACCAGCATCCTTAAAGCTGTGCTTACAAATGGGGTACCATTATCAGTGGACATCTTTTTGGAATTTCCCAACGTGGAATGAGTTCGCCGAGCAGTGTCTGCGCCACTGCTGAAGAATCCTGTTTAGATGTGGGGAAAGCTTCTACTCACATAGTATATATATGTCAACAAGAACAAGACAGTATTCATTTATTTCCCTAACTTACTTAATTCAATTTAATCTTTATCAAATCCCTCTATAAATGATCAAACTGTTTGTTTGGTGGTGGATGATCAGTTTCTCGAATCTGGATTTCTTTACCTATTTTAATTGTAATTCAATTACACGACTCAGATAAAAAAAGTTTTATTGATTATTGTTTAGAGTGTTCTTTTTGTACACCCAATATATATCTATATCTAACCAAATATATATCTATATCTATATTCCTCCCTTTTGACACACTGACTACAGTCGTGTGTCAATTCAAACTAATGAAGAACATACATAGGTTAAACAATATCATCCATGTGACCCACATCAAAAGTCTGTCAGCCACCAAACAAACTGTTATCTACCAAACAGTTTACTCCTTAAATTTTACTAAATTAAATCTGTATTTTAAAATGTTTTATTTAATTTCGATTGACCCTTGCTTACAGCTCCTATGATCTACTTTAAGTGTTACTATTTAAAAATCTTTACACGCACTCCACATTTGCAGACTGCATACAGTTTGCATAATGACACAGCATCTATCAGAACAAGGACGAAGTGTGAAGTGAAATGGCTCATGAATCTCCTATTCAGTCAAATCGACCAAACTCACCTGCCACCCCCTCATGCCTGTAGTGTGATGGGAGTGGTTTAGCCTCCATTGTATCACACAGTCGTAAACCCACTTGGTTATCTCAGTTGCTGCATAATTTAGCTGTTGATCTTTTAAATCTTACCTAATCCAGGAGAAAAACCTTTTGTTTTTCTTTAGTTAAAAAAACTGTTACGCAATCTTGTGGCTATCCCCACTGATGTAGGGAACAGAGTCGCATAGTTAAAAACATTGCATCTCTAAATAGTGAAGTCTATCATCTAAGGCAATACTGTCCCATATCTGAACCACCTGGTTGTTAAAAGGTGGGAGGTATTTTGTTCCAGCAAAATCATCCTATCAGCATATTGGTACCAGTAAAGTCAATATCATAGCGTCACATATCACACATCAAATATCACAGCTCTCTCGACAGTTGTCTCAGCTCTAAAACATTGTTTGAAGCTCTGCTTCTTTTATTTTCTCCTACAAGAAAAAAGTAGTGTTAACATGCGATTTTTCCATATTCCATATGAGTATTCAGATATTCTTTTCTATTGGGTCTGCTCCCTTGATCAGACCCAAAACATATTTGTGCCCAGTCCACAAACATGACGGTACCTGTTTCAACTCAGGAATATCATTAATGTTTACACCAAAACTAAAAATGAATACATTTTATCAAAAGATTTACAACATTCAGAAATGAGTTCAACCCTCCTAATTTCATTTATCACTATGGAAAATCGTTTGCGATTAAACCTTTAACCTTCTTTTAAAATATTTTATTGGTATTTTATGTCTTTTCCCCTCCAGTAGTAATACACCTTTTAATCCAAAGTTCCAAAACTTTCCACTCAATTGGTTTTGGTTTTATTAGTGTTACATAAGAATCAAAACTTTATATTTTTAAACAAATCTTTAGCCAATGAGTCTATTAAAACTTCTAAAACAACACAGTGTTTCTTATCTTAATACGACCAACTTACTTTATCCCTTTTTTACTTAACATCCTCTATAACCTTCTTAAACTTTGTTTGCTTCTACTTGATGGTTCGCTTTTCTGAATACATACCATTTGTCTTATGTCTCTCTGCCTCTGCCTTTCGCAAGAGGGTGTTACTTCCAGAGAGTAGAAAAGAGTCTAGACATCTCATTGATGCTAGTGTCAAATCCCCCTTTCTCTATCTAACAAATGCAGATGTTATTTGGATTCTAGTTACCACTCATGCCCTGCGGTGGTTAAAATTTAACATACTACTCAATGAACACATCAAATCTTTACCCATAAAATTTATCAGGCAGTGTGGTGACACAAAAATGAATCTTAAAAGATCCCCTTCAACCACATCATGTAAAATAGCAATTGTACAGTGCATCTCTATATCACTGTTGTACCTGTTGCTCCAATCATTATGAGATATCCAACATTCATTTTAGGAGTAAAATCACACTCTTCACATGTATTAGCGGATTACGGTTCCTGAATCTACAAATATATGTGATGTCTCTACCACTCACTGTGATTTGTGTGTTCGGGCATTAGTTTATACACTTCATGTGAAAATATTTAGCACAAGATACAATAGGCCTCTCTCTACTGATCTTCTGATTAAGCTCACAATGGTCAAAAGCAATCTTAATCATCTATTCTTTGTCCAACATTAATTCACATGGTGTGTGTGTAACCTTGTTCTTACTATAGTGACGTGCTGGTTGAAACTCTCTTCCTCCATCTCAGTGTCCGTACCAGACACATCCTTCACCGTCCCCAGCTCCACCGCTAGTCAATCGCACTGTGTGCGCTGCTTCTCAGGGCACTCCCTTGCCCAATGTCCCATTTTACCACATTTGTAACAAGCGCCAGTTCTTTCCCGTCCTCTTCCCCTCCATCGACCTCTCCCGCACCCGCGGATTTGGCTTTTACACGCCGCCAGCTGTGCCATCCGCAGTTTCTCTGTCAAATGCGCACACCTTCCACCTATGGAGTGGTGTATGCTGGAGGCCTGTCCACTTTGTCCGCTGCAACAGGGTCGAAGTCTAGATGGGGGGTTAGGGACGGCTGGAGCTTCCGCCTGAGCCGTATGCAGTGGCAACAGCTGTGCGTCCGACTGGTCATCACGCTGTATCACTGCCGGCTGTGGTCGTTCTCTTGGTGGAGCTGAGTCCAGATCAGAATCTAGTCAGAGACACTGAGACTTGGAGATATTTTCAGTTCCTGCATTCTGTGTTCTGTCCCTGATATTCACTTCAGTTAACCAACATTCATACGCTCCCCAATTCGGCACAAATATCCCTACATTCATTTTTCCTTTTTCTTTGTCCCCTCTACTTCGTTCTTCTTTCACAAGCAATTTAATTTTGAGTTGGTGCAACTGATTTAAACTTAACCTTCCTGTGATTGGAAAACCACAGTCTTCCACCCACACGCTAAACTGCTCAATACTACGTTTACCATAATTCATTACCATATCCTGAACAGTAGGAGAATAAAGCTGAGGTGGATTAACCGAGCTACTAATGTTTAAACCCATTTTACTATTAGTTTGTCTTTACAGTTGTGACCCAACTCTGGCTTATTTATCAATTTGAACTCTGGTTTGTTCAGCAGTATACGAAATTTGGGGAATAAAGTTCTGCTTATATGGGAAAAGAACTTAAAAGTCTCTTAATTCAATTTTTAAAACCAATTCTTTCTATCTCAAAAAATTATTTTAATTAGTTTAAGTTTGTTTATTTTTACTTTTACTATTAGCCTTAGAAACCCAATTATACCCCGAATATATTTAAAGATATACTCCAAATACATTTAAACATATACTCCAAACATATTTAAACATATCCAAATATATTTAAACATATACTCATCTTTTTCTCCAGTTTGAGGATTCTCAGACTCCTCACTTTTTCTTTTTTCTCCGCTTTCTCAGCTGAAATCCTCAGCTAAATCCTCAGTTTAGTTTTACCAAATTCTTACATTTTTCTTTCAAAGCCACTCATATCCATTAACAAAATTTTGGTTAAGTTTTTTAGTTTGTTAGTTTTTTAGTTTGTTAGTTTTTTAGTGTTAGTAACCCTTAAACCTTCAACCAACACCAAAATGCTTTTGTAAGGAACAATAAGAAACCATCTCCAATATAATGTTGTCAATTGCAATTACCTCTTGTAATTCCTGATCTCTTGGCAAATTTCTCAATTATTGTTCCTCAGTTTTTGATTCCTTAATACATCTTAAATACTCTGCCTGATATAATGCCTTAGAGAAATCTCATAGCCACACTTCTCTTTAGCACCACCCATGCAGGCATAAAATGTACTGGAATTATCAGATTTTCAACAGATTGCTGTGCTGAGACGATCCAGACTCGGCCTTGGTCCTTCCGTCCCAGCTACACCTCTATTGCAAAATAATAATATTACTTATATTATAATAACAGTTATAATTATCATGAGCCCGACGTCAGAGCCCAATATATATCTACTTATATATCTACACTAGTTAACCTTTCACTAGTTAACCTTTTTAACCTTTTTCTAAAGATTGCAAACCGGAAGCTTCCTGGATTCTACACCGATTTTAAAAATCTCGCCATGCAGACACATCCCTTTTACCCTTTGACCTTTCTTTTAAAGATCGAAAACCGAATTTTACTTACCAGAAGACACTTTTGCTTGCCGTACTTGGTTCGCCAGATCACTTCAGTGAGAGTACTCCCGGTTCTCCAGCATCAAGCCCCACTTCTCCAAACTGTTTAGGGAGGTTGAGGTCAGAGTATTTGACTCTTTGTGCATTTGCCACCTTTCAGCAATGAGATCCAGAGCGTCCTCTCACACGAGTGATCCTGCCGGCAACAGCCAAATTGTCATGGGAATTTCTGTAAAGTCAAGCACAAGTCATACAGTTGTCTCTTGGTAAGTTTAATTCGCACCTGCAGGTGGACTCAGAGTACAAATCACCAGAAGGACATTATACAATGAGCAAAGACATACAGGAGAATGACCATCTTATACACTACAAGCCCCTCCCTAAAGAGGAGCAAAAGGTTTCTCAATCAGCTTCTCTGATCTCTGCTCAGGGAGAGGAGACTTCCTGTCTCCGTAGTGACCTCTTTCATGTTCCATCTGTCCCAAAGATCCCTTATCTTCATTTACAGGACAAAAGACCCCCTTCTGTATACATGTAAGAAATCCCTGCACCCTTCCCCTCAAACGCCTTGAGGGACCCCTGCAGTGAGCATCTTGCCAGGTGTCACACAGAGAGAGAGAAGCCATACAAATCTATTACCTTAAGCAACACTTGTATAGATACGTTAAACCGCGAGAACCACATATGTTCATCAATCAATCAATCAAATTTTATTTGTATAGCCCATATTCACAAATCACAATTTGTCTCATAGGGCTTTAACAGGGTGTGACATCCTCTGCCCTTAACCCTCAACAAGAGTAAGGAAAAACTACTAAAAAAACCTTTTAACAGGGTAAAAAGAACGTAGAAACCTCAGAGAGAGCCACATGTGAGGGATCCCTCTCCCAGGATGGACAGAAGTGCAATAGATGTCAAGTGTAAACATGACCAAGATAAAGGTTTTAGCAGCATTGATAAGGTTAAACAGGTGAATTGGTGGATTAATGTCATTAACGGTCAAGTATCTGAGGAGAAGTACTCCTCTCTGTATCAGTAGTCCTGCTGCAATCATAGTCTATGGACAGCAGCCAGCAAGATCATGATACACCATCAAGATCGGATGCCACTATAGTCCACAGTCATTGTCCACTGCCGCCATTTAGGATCCATCGTCAGCTGCCACCTCGGTCGTGGTCCACCACCATTATCGGATGCCAACACGATAAAGGATCCGCCTTTATTACCACGATCAGCCAGCACGATACAGAATCCGCCATACTGGATCCACCATTACGATCTCTGATACACGATCCACAGATCCTAATCCATGATGTGGCCACAGCTGCGGCCCTGGATCTGCGGACGATAGGGCAAAGGGACTCCGGGGAAGAAGTCAAGTCAGTAACATGTATTGATGGGATATGAATTACATTGATATGATAACAGTTTGAGAAGTGGAAGGAGAAGCAGGAAAGAGAAGCTCCGAGTGTCATGTGTCCCCCGACCTTCTTGACCTATAGCAGCATAACTAAGAGCAGGTCCAGGATAAGCCTGGACCGGCTCTAACTATAAGCTTTATCAAAAAGAAAGGTTTTAAGCCTACTCTTAAACATACAGATGGTGTCTGCCTCCCGAATTGAAAGTGGGAGATGATTCCACAGGAGAGGTGCTTGGTAGCTGAAGGTTCTGGCTCCTACTCTACTTTTAGAGACTTTCGGGACGACAAGTAATCCTGAATTCTGGGAGCGCAGTGCTCTAGTGGGGTTATATGGTACTATCAGCTCTTTAAGATATAGTGGTGCCATATTATTAAGGGCCTTGAAGGTGAGGAGGAGAATTTTAAATTCTATTCTAGATTTAACCGGAAGCCAGTGTAGTGAAGCTAATACTGGAGAAATGTGCTCTCTTTTATTGGTTCTTGTCAGGACACGTGCTGCGGCATTTTGGACAAGCTGCAGAGTCTTTAGCGATTTACTGCTGGAGCCTGATAGTAATGAATTACAATAATCCAATCTGGATGTAACAAAGGCGTGGACTAGTTTTTCTGCATCCTTTGCGAGAGGACATGTCTGATTTTTGCAATATTACGCAAGTGAAAAAAGGCTGTCCTAGAAATTAATTTTAGGTGAGAATTAAAGGATAAATCAGGGTCGAAGATCACTCCCAAGTTCCTGACTGTTTCATTGGAAGCAAGGGCAATGTCGTCTAGCGCAGCTATATTATTAGATATTGTATCTCTAAGGTGTTTAGGGCCAAGTATTAGAACCTCTGTTTTATCTGAGTTTAATAAGAGAAAATTGCGGGTCATCCAGGTTTTTATGTCCTTGAGACATGCTTGGAGTTTAGTTATTTGATTACTTTGTTCAGGTTTTATTGACAAATATAACTGGGTGTCATCCGCATAGCAGTGGAAATTTACCGAGTGTGTCCTGATAATGTTTCCGAGTGGAAGCATATATAATGAGAATAAAATTGGGCCGAGCACAGAGCCCTGTGGAACACCATGGTTAACTTTGGTGCGCACAGATGACTCATCATTAATTTGCACGAATTGGGAGCGATCAGAAAAATAGGATTTAAACCAGTTTAGGGCGGTTCCTTTAATGCTAATTAACTGTTCCAGTCTCTGTAATAAAATGTTATGGTCAATTGTGTCGAAAGCTGCACTAAGATCTAACAGAACGAGGACCGACACAAACCCCTGATCTGAAGCTATTAGAAGGTCATTAGTGACTTTAACCAAGGCTGTCTCTGTGCTATGATTAGCTCTAAACCCCGACTGAAAGTCTTCATATATATTATTTTCCTGGAGAAACTCACCCAGCTGATTGGCTACAACTTTTTCTAGTATTTTAGACAGGAAGGGGAGATTAGATATAGGTCTGTAATTTGCTAAAACCTCTGGGTCTAAGGTGGGTTTTTTAAGAAGGGGTTTGATTACAGCTATTTAAAAGACTGTGGTACATATCCTGATGATAATGACAGATTTATTGTGTTTAGTAACGAACTATCAATTAGGGGCAGAATTTCTTTAAGTAATTTTGTAGGAATGGGATCTAAGATACAAGTTGTTGGTTTAGAACCTGAGATTAGTTTGGTCAGCTGATCAAGGGTGATCAGAGAGAAGCTGTCTAAATAATTGGTAGGATTCTCAGCCGTTTCTGAGATTTCGGTTCTTGGTAGGGTATTAGTGCCAATTGAGGGCAGGAGATGGTTGATTTTATTTCTAATAGTTAGAATTTTATCATTAAAGAAATTCATAAAGATATTGCTATTTAGGGATCGAGGAATACTGGGTTCGGTGGAGGTGTGACTCTCTGTCAGCCTGGCTACAGTGCTGAAGAGAAACCTGGGGTTGTTTTTATTCTCTTCTATTAGTTTTGAGTAGTAGGCAGCTCTTGCTTTGTGGAGGGCCTTCTTGTATGCTTTAATACTATTCTTCCAGTCTAGGAGATATTCAATACGGTTGCTGGAGCGCCACCTCCTTTCTAGTTTTCTTGATACTTGTTTTAACTCATGTGTCTTGGAATTATACCACGGAGCTAATTTACTATGTTTTACACATTTCTTTTTTAGAGGCGCTATTGAGTCTAATGTTAATCGTAATGAGTTTACAGAGCTATCGACGAGATGGTCAATCTCAGTGGAACTCGCGTTTTTAATGAATTTGTTATTCATATCGACGGATAATACGGGTTTAAATGTAATTGGAATTATTTCCTTAAATTTAGCTACAGCACTATCAGGTAAACATCTAGAAAATGAGTTTATTATTAGTGGAATATATTCTGATAGTGAAAAATCAAAGGTTATTAAATTATGGTCGGATAGAATTGGATTGTGCGGAAGTACCGTTAGATGTTCAATTTTGACACCGTATGATAGTATAAGGTCAAGTGTGTGGTTACAACAATGAGTAGGTTGGTGTACACACTGACTGAAACCAATTGAGTCTAATATCGAAATAAATGCTACGCTAAGGCTATCTTTATTATTATCAACATGAATATTAAAGTCACCAACAATAATAATTTTATCGGTCTTTAGGACGAGGTTTGATAAAAACTCAGGGAATTCCGTTAAAAATTCAGTATAAGCCCCAGGGGCACGGTAAACTACAGCAAATATGATTGGCTGTTGGTGTTTCTTGGATTGGCGTGGAAGACTAAGAACAAGACATTCAAATGAGTTGTAGCTTAGTTTAGGTTTAGGATTAATTGATAGACTGGAGTTAAAAATAGCAGCAACTCCACCTCCTCGACCAAATTCTCTGGGAACGTGTGTATTTACATGACTGGGGGGAGTAGATTCATTTAGACTGACATATTCATCAGGATGCAGCCACGTCTCAGTGAGGGACAATAAATCTATTTTGTTATCTGAGACTAGTTCATTAACTAAAATAGCCTTAGATGATAATGATCTGATGTTTAAAAGACCACATTTAAAGGTCTTTGTTTCCTGAGTTGTTGCAGAGGTTGTGTTAATTTGTATTAGATTTTTTTGTGGAATTCTCCCTCTGTCATTGTTTGATTTAACTAATTTAATGGGACGGTGGACAGACACAATCTCTATGGGTTTGTGGTTGTGTGACTGGTCCAGAGGGAGCGCAGAGAAGTGTTTAGCACTGCAGCTCTGCTTCCTGGTCCCAGCTCTGGGTTGTCATTTAATAGACTGAGTAATATTCCTAGATAAGAGAGATGCCCCATCCCAAGTGGGATGAACGCCGTCTCTCCTAACAAGACCAGGTTTCCTCCAAAACGTTTGCCAATTATCTACAAAGCCCACACCATTTACAGGACACCACCTCGACAGCCAGCGGTTAAAAGACAACATGCGGCTAAACATGTCATCACCTGTGGTGTTCGGGAGAGGGCCAGAGAAAACTACTGTGTCCGACATCGTTTTTGCGAAAGCACACACTGACTCCACATTAACTTTAGTGACCTCCGACATACGAAGCCGGGAGTCGTTGCTGCCGACGTGAATTACGATCTTACTATATTTACGTTTAGTTTTAGCCAGCAGCTTCAGTTTAGATTCGATGTCGCCGGCTCTGGCCCCTGGAATGCAATTGACTATGGTCGCTGGTGTCGCTAACCTCACGTTTCTCAGAACCGAGTCGCCAATGACCAGAGTTTGCTTCTCAACGGGTGCGTCGCTGAGTGGAGAAAATCTATTTGAAACGTGAGCTGATGGGTCTTTAATAGTGGGCTTTTTAAGGGTAGCACTATGCCATACAAATCTATTACCTTAAGCAACACTTGTATAGATACGTTAAACCGCGAGAACCACATATGTTCATCCATCCTTCAACATAGATGTCTCCTCCGTCTATATTATAACACAAATGTTAAAACTGCCAATACAGCTGCTTATGTAACTTTCACAGGCAAAGAAGGTATAGGCAGTGGCAGTTCTCTTTCAACAAGCGTTTCTTGTATCTCACTATGGGACACGCCCTCCACGCTGTCCCCAGAAGCAATTTTACACTGGCAGGCAGACTGTAGCCGCGGCGGAGTTTGGTGTGTTTGTGTAACAGCCAGCGCCTCCCCTGTTATGTTGTCATATTAATTATTAAATTGTTTATTAGCCTTCCTAGAGGCCCTGCTCCTTCGTCGGCCGTCATTGGCCACCACGCCTCAGACGGACCTGCTGTTTTGGCTTTTACTGGATATTGCACTGTCCTAAACCACACTTTTATGAACTGTTGCAGCTGATAAGAGCACGGCTCAACAGTTAAAGACTGCCTGGCTCAGGACCAAGGAAGTGTGTCGTTCTTAAAAAGTATTGTCTCATGCATGCTTAGACCCACAGAACATACAGCCGATAACGCAAGGTTTCTCACTCCAATGAACAACAACACCGTATCTGCAAAAATACTGAAGACCCACAAGGCTTCAGCTGAAGGCCTGTCTGTAAAACATGAAACCAAACACTGTCAGAAATGTGAAGATTTGCCCAGCAACAGTCAAAGGAGGGGCGAACCTGGGAGCGGCTCCTCATCATTCGCAGACTCCAGGGCCAAGAGGATGGGACCAATGAAGTTCTACCTACTATTATAAATATTGCACCCGCCGTCCGATCGGCGCGACTCTTGACTACCCGTGCTACTGACTTAGCCGAGGCTGTGTATTGAGTGCCCATAGCTATGTGCACATAGCTATGTTGTAGCTTTTCATTGCTTCTGAATAAATACTTGTTGAACCAAACTGAGACCGGCTCTTCTCATACCTCGGGATAAAAGAACACGACAGTGGCAAGTTTATTAATCCTTCCCCTTTTTCTTTGGTTGTCATCGCCGTGGTAAGTCCCAGCCCTGTCCCCGGTTGCTCATGTCAAAAGTGTTTTATTTCTTATGTTAAATTGTTATTCTGTTTGTTTGTTTCATTGTGTTTTTGTTTGTATTTATTCCTGTTATATTAAAGTTCTTTCTTGTTAGTACAACACGTCTCCTGCCCCGTGATTCAAACGAAACCTGTGCTGTTGCACTCACCATATTTTAGTATTTCCTGGAGGTGGAACTCTCCAGGTGGCGTTGTGGCAACCTTTCACTATCCCCGCTTTCCCACCATGCTACATATATATAGACCTGACATCATGTCATCACCTCAGTCTAAGACCTCTACTCAATCAGTCAACGAGCGCTACCTGAATGCTGCATAGCTTCTTGAGTTTAGTAGCTAGTCACCATACTAGCTACTCACCGCTTCCAACTTTATCGGAAGAGATGGCCACCATGGACCCTGCTACTGCCCTCACCATGGACAAGAGCAAGGTACCACCGAGGTTTTGCACATGTGGTAACAAAATCTCGGGGGCAGATACCCACTCTGTTTGTTTGATCTGGAACATGGCTGAGAAACACTAGCATCCCCGGGCAGCTATGAGCACAGTGCACGCCTTATCACAAAAACCAGCCGACGCAAGCTAGCGCACCCAGCTAGCTTGTCAGTGGTGGATCCTTTGATGGGGTAGCCATCCCCAATCCACAGGCGATAGCGAAGAGCACCCAGGGAAACCCCTTCCCCGCGGGAGCAAAGTGGGGTAAGGTTTGGGTTAGATCATCTCGACGCCGTTGCACAGCGAGCACGAAACCGACCTAATGTCCGGACAGGGCGTAATTGTTGGTGGTGACTCCGACTCAGTGGAGTCCATTAGCCTCGGCTCCGATGATGAGGAGGTGGACGTGGA
>VCHM03000438.1:0-14710 GCA_006182925.3 Reinhardtius hippoglossoides
GTGTTTGTACTCACCTTGCAGATGCTGAAAAACCTCTTTGTGTAATCTGCCTAGTGAGCGAGAGCACGAGCATTTATAGGCCTGTCTTTGTTCGCAGAGGACAACAGGAACAACATGACAAACGGAGCTTCTCTTTCCAGCTTCTCCTTCCTCTTCTCAATTGTTATCACATCAAAGTAATTCATATCCCATCAATACATGTTATTGACTTGACTTCTTCCCCGGAGTCCCTTTGCCTTATTGTCCGCAGATCCAGGGCCGCAGCTGTGGCCACATCATGGATTAGGATCTGTGGATCGCGTATCAGAGATCGTAATGGTGGATCCAGTATGGCGGATTCTGTATCGTGCTGGCTGATCGTGATAATAATGGCGGATCCTTTATCGTGTTGGGATTTGATAATGGTGGTGGCCCACGACCGAGGTGGCAGCTGATGATGGATCCTAATGGCGGCAGTGGACAATTGTTACAATTCGCCTTGTTTAGGAAAATGGGGAAAATTACTACACTATTTTAAAAGGAGTACGGGCAGACCTGTCACGCTGTGTACGGGCGCCGCCTGACCAATTTACAATAAACGAATAATATTCTATAAGACCAATAACCTTGTCATCGGCCCCACCACATATGAAATAATATATATATAAACGAAATAAACCCAGATATGTTGCATACAATTGTCTGTATTGACAAAAAACGTGAACATAAGCATACAATTTACACCAATCCTGTACATCAATATTTCCCCAACCCCAGGTTCATACAGTCCCCGAATCCCCAAACAACGTCCCAAAGCAAAAATGTATGCAGGTGTGGCGTGGTGAGATGCCGCAAACAATACCAAAAATGGTCCACGCTATCCTCACCACCTCTGAGCGCCCAGAAAATATAGTTCAGTCCTCGCGGTAATCCTTGAAAGTGTCACCCAGGCAAATAATCCCGTTTCTTTGGAAGTAATCCCATGTAGGTCTTCAGGACCGCAGTTGACTCGAACGTGGCTGGTCCTCTGCCGGCCCGCATACCCAAAACGACCCCCCTGCCGAGACGTCACTTCCCCTCATTTATCACATTTGGATGTTAAAGAAACCATTACATATACAACTAGGGCTACGTTGTAGCACTGACGGGCCCGAGCACACGCACATTGAAGCCTCTCTCGGTGGAGAGAGCGATCAATGACCAAGCGCACGTCTCCGCGTTGCATGCGTTTTGTGCACTGCAGCAAGGACAAACGCTTCATTTCCTGCGTCCGTCAAGCGATGTCGATCCTTGCCTGCTAATTGCCCATTACGGTCCACGCTATCAATTGCACATCACACTGTGAACATTTTATGTAAATCGAATGATAGTTGTAAAACAAAGCTTACTTACTGTTGCCAGTAGGTGGCGCCATCACTATTATTACCTGCGGACTAATATATCTGTTCAAGTAGGGGCTCTGATGTAGCGTGAGCAATTTTGTGTCAATTGGACAATGTTACAACAACTTAATTTTCACACTGATCAGTAGGTGGCGCTATGACCCTGAACTAATATTAATATATGGATGTGTTCAGGTCAGGATTGTGATCATAGGTCAGCAGTTCGGAGCCGGTTGGATAATGCAGAGTGTACTTCCTGTTTCATGGCGAATCAGTAGGTGGCGCTATGACACTGAGGAAATATTGACACATGGAGCTGTTCAGGTTTGGACTCTGATCATGAGACAGAAGTTTGGTAGTAATAGGACAATGCACACTGGAGTTATGACAACATCGTCTCCTTTGGCGAAGGATGAACCTTCGCCGCACCTCAATGTTTACACGGTTTGAAGAAATTTCACAATTCTGACCATGATCCAATGACTTGACTGAGCTCTTTTGAGCTGTATATTATAAAGCAGCCAGGAGCAGTTCATCAAAGTATAAAAAATGTCACTTCCTGTAGCCACCAAGGGGCGCTGTGATTTTAAGTCATGATTTCTGTGTAGATGTCATCAGGCCGGGACTCTTGTCTTACATGTCTAGTTTGGAACTCGATTCGACCAAATATGTCAGAGATACAGAACCTCGTGTTTTGATGGCGTGTAATCAAACTTTGACGCCACGCCACGGTCACACCGTGTGACGAAAAATCGATCTTTGAGTTATTTTTTATCTCCATCTTGTTGTGATGACACTCATCTCAATTTGAAGTTGATCAGATGAAAGCCCTGGGATAAGTTCGTCAAAGTAAAAATGTGGAATATGGCCAAAATGGCCACTAAATGCAAAATGGCGGGCTTCCTGTTGCATTTTTCATAATACCCCTTGAGACTTTTTTGTTTGTCTGGTCATGATACACCTGGGCTACGATTTTTGTGAAGATCGGTCAAAGGAAAACCTAGGGGCTGCGTTCCAGGGGGCGCTGTTGAGCCATTTTGCCACACCCATTTCAAATTACTCCAGAATACGTACATTTTCACCACTTTCTAATTTTCTGCAAGGTTTGGTAAGAAGTTGAGCATGTTAAAGCCCTCAAAAAGCCAATTCATTTGGGTCACTATAATAAGAATAATCCTTACAATTTCAAAAGGGCCTCCCACCGTCGGTGCTCGGACCCTAATAACACATTCAATGAACAAATACATATGGAGATCCCTTCCCTTATCCTTGTACTTTAAGGCCTCTGACAGTTTGGCTATGTACAGAACTTATAAAACATGTAGGTTGGAAGGCGCAGATTTATCTGTCCTCCCTAACATATTTCCTGTACATAAAGTGAACTTAGGTGACCTTTACACAATGACTGTGGACTATAATGGCATCCGATCTTGATGGTGGATCATGATCTTGCTGGCTGCTGACCATAGACTATGATTGCAGCAGGACTGCTCGATACATAGTATTTCTCCTCAGATACTTGACCATTAATGACATTAATCCACCAATTCACTGACCTTCAGTTATGCTTCAAAATGTTTACCCTTATCAATGCTAATAAAACCTTTATCTTGATGATGTTCTCCTTTACACTTGACATCTATTGCACTTCTGTCCGTCCTGGGAGAGGGATCCCTCACATGTGGCTCTCTCTGAGGTTTCTACGTTCTTTTTACCCTGTTAAAAGGTTTTTTTAGTAGTTTTTCCTTACTCTTGTTGAGGGTTAAGGGCAGAGGATGTCACACCATGTTAAAGCCATATGAGACAAATTGTGATTTATGAATATGGGCTATACAAATAAAATTTGATTGATTGATTGAACAGGAAGCTTTGGCAATAGCGATGCTCTCCAAAAGACCCATGAGGGGAATCACAGCGAGCCCTCCTCCAAAATCCTGCACCAAAATAAAAATAGAGAAAAAAATGGCTGCTCAGCTGTACTTCTTGAAAACTTGAAAGAATATGGGAAGTGAAAGTTGAAAAAACAACTTCACTAAAAAATCCACTGACTCAATCTTGGTACTGTCACATGCTGTTTACCTCTACGATCTCTCCAAAGGAGACGACGGTGCCGTTGGCTGTAGTGTCTGAGGTGGGTGGGGGCCTGAATGGCGGGAGCTCCTGGGAGGTTTTACCAGTGATTGTGAACACGTGATAACCGTATGCATCCCACGAAAACGCTATGAAGGATGCAGCCACGACCACCAGAGCATTACGCACTGAGCGAGACCGATAAGAAGGAGGACAAACAGAAGGCAAAGTGGACTGATTAATATGTTATCCTCTGTAAAAGTGATACATCACACAAACACACTCATGCAGGCCCTCACTTGTAGCAACAGCCGACACTATTTTCCTGGAGAGTCTGGCATAGCGGGGCGCGTCGTCAGAGCCCAAACCCGTCTTCATAAACATCAACATGACCAGCAGTGTGAGACACAGCAGACCCAGGACCACGTCTCCGATCCTGGCCTCTGGGATCTTGGAGAAGGTGTAGTAAACCTCCAGTAGCTACATCTTATGGGGCAACTGTGACAGTCCATGAAATACCCACCAAAAGTATTTTTTTTCACCAATAAAATTCTAATATTCTCAAATTCTGGCCTTGGCTGTCTCCTCCAGTTTATTTTGGGCACATATGGGAATGTCTCCAGCACAGCTCTGTTGATCAGAGGGGGGACATCCTATGACGTGGTCACACAGCATTTTATAGTGTTTGAAACACCTTCTGTGGACACATCAAGACCACCAATATTTGGCATCTACAGGTCCCACTATCTACACCATAGGCCTTCTTCCTCTGTGGGCATGGGGTCACACTACCCACAGGAACACCACCAGTTTCCAAAGTTCCGCAGCCTTGCAGCAGCTCATTGTCCCTCCTCTGCTGGTTGCCTCTCTCTTTCTCGTCTTCGTCCATATACGCTGACTCAAACAAGTGTGGATGACCATTGACATTGTCTAAATCAGAAAAAGCCACAATAGTTCCTCTCTCCAACTCTCTTACTCTCACTCATGTTTCCACCTCCATCTTCCTGCAACAACTTAAGTCTCATGAGGCTTGAGAGTGAGAATTCCTGTTAAGTGAGACATGTGTAATGTTGCCACACTCTTAACAAAGACCCTGAATAATAATTTGAGCCTTTTATTGGGGAAGAAAAACACCTTTATTGCATATTTCCTGGACTGTTACAGTTGCCCCATAAAATTGCATCGTAGCCACTGCTGCCATGTCCTGGCTGCCAGCAGAAACAATCTACTGTTCCATTCATTTACACACACAGTTATAAACACAGGGATCAGGTTGAAAAATACTGAAATTCACCTAAAAACTAGAACTTTAAGGTTAGTCGTAAGATGTGACTTGTGGTTAGGTAAAGATTAGGATAAGGCATGAATTGTTCATGGTTAAGGTTAGCTATCAGGTTTTGGGTCAGCTTTCTACAAACAATGTAAGTCAATGGAAAGTCCCAAAAAAGATTTTTGTGAGCTCTTCAGGACTTTTCCCAGTATAAACACTGACCGGCACCAGTAAACATCATAAGGGACCGAAAACCCGGTGTTGGGACCTGGTATTTGTGAACTAGAGTTCGGCCTACGACTATGTGTAGTCAAAACCCTTAGGCTGCATGTCCTTTGTGCGGAGAAAACTAGAGCCTCCAGAACTCAGTCTCCCAGGGTGCCTCAACGTCATACAGAGGTGTGAAAACCGACCGCGGGCACAAGTTTCAACTACTATTGGTCACTCTGGGCCCCATGACCTATTGGCTTGGAGTTCACCAAGCCAATATAAGGCCAGGTCTCCCTCTCTTCTTTGTCTTTCCATGCACCTCTCCGAGAGGAGCACACCGCTGTTGGGCCTCACTCCCAAGACAAAGGAATAAGTGAGGCCTACACGGCCGTGTATCCTAGCTAGAGTTATTTCCGGGCCTAACGGCAAGAAGGGGATTTGAAAAGCCTCAGGAGTTTTATGGGGGGCAAAGCCAGACACCCCGAATTCCTGCAGTGGGGGGGATATTCTGCTGACCATCGGCTGAGGTCAAAATAGGACCTTCCATTGGCTGTGAGCCAAAAAGACCCAGGGGCCCCCCCGGAAGGGAGGTTGGACCCCCCGCAGATGATAAATAGTCAGCTCTCCCTGAATCCTTCGCTCATTCCCAGTGAACTGAAGATAGCTTGCAACCTCTCCAGGTTTAGTCTATACCTTCCAGGCACGAAAGGGAGCACCCATCCGCGCGTTTGTATTTTATATTTTGTATTTTGTATTTTGATTTTTGACTTAAGACTTTATTTTTGCAACAGTCCTGTTATGTTTTTACCAGAACTTTTATTTTGAAACTGCCGTTTAAAGTCAGACACTCGCAGGCCGAGTTCATCTCCCAGACTTTTTCTCCAGATCTGAAACTACAGCTGCCTTTTAGCTGTTCATCCCTGCAGAAGAGCAAGTCGTATTCGCTACGAAAAGCAAGACATTTATTCGCTTTAGGCAAGATTCATCCGCCCGAGGGAACGAGACGATTTCTTCCCATCCGGTCCGCATCCGGCCTCGCCAGCAGAGCAACGAAGCCACCGGCCATTCACTTGTTTTCCCGGAACGCGCCATCCGCGCATCACTCGATGGTGGAACAGCAACAAGTAAGAGGCTGATGTCTGGGCAGAGATTAGTTTAATCATTAGCGTGTTTATTAATCGAGTGTATAACTTTGTTTGAGACGTTACGTCACACGGTGTCAGAGCGCCGGGACGCATCCGCCCTCCCGACCACGCAGGGGCGCTGTGTTCCTCTTAGGCCTATTTTACAGACTTTTAACCCATTGAAAATCTGTACACAACGAGACGGATCTTAGTCTGTCCGCTTGAGTACCCGGTGTGAAGTTCTGTATAATTGTGTCGGACGGTGTGTAAGATCTCCTCTGATCTTCAATTACATGTTTCTTTCCTCTATCTCTTCTCTCTCCTAAAACCACCGGCACATACGTGCCGATCTGTAACCACACACCTCACGATACATATACATATACATATACATATATACATATATTCTGAGGCCTGAGTACTGCGGTCGCATTTCGACGCCGTTCGGCGCTTTGAACCACGAGATACTCAAATATCCTTTGTCCTCCTCTCACATCACGCGCACCACTTCGCGCGCACGCCGTCATAGATTCTGCGACGCGACAACACGTCGCGCAACTTTCATCCGCCATTGTGTGACACCACATGTGGTACAATCTCGTGCGCCATTTTTAGCCTGTGTAACACGATACCATTGAGAAGATTTCAATCGCCATTTTTCTTCGCGCGCACACACACACACACACACACACACACACACACACACAGACACTTATACTTATCTCCAGATATACCCATTGGAGACATTACATATATGTTTACGATTGTGATGGAAACTTGTGGTGTTTGATCTTTGATATAGTGGGTGTTTACTGTGATAATAGTCATTGATTGACGTTGATGTCATTTATCTTAAATAAACCCCATTTGTAATTAAAGTACCGGTATTTTGTGATTCTTTATACATATGTATGTGACTATAGCTGGATTATGACTGCCTGTGCTCGAACTTAAAACCTTCACTGTTCATTATATAATCTTTAATAGCAAACATTGAGATTTATAATTGAACTTTTCAGATTATGAGACTGATCTTTATCGACTAATTGTTGGTCCCTGGTTACCAGGGTGGTGCCCCGTCTATGATAAAAGTAGAATTACAACTTTTATACTTCTTAATTGATAATTGTATTGTTTCCATTACTTATCTCAGAATTCGTAATTGATAACTTTATCATTAATTAATTAATTAATTATTTTAATAAAATAATTTTTATTACTTTCATAATCATATTCTATGATTATTGAAAATTAGCCAACATTCAGTCTACCTACTATTGCACAACATAATTGGTGCCCCGTGTGAGGCAATCTTATTCCAGCTGTGTCATAATATTTGTGTATAAAAAATCCATTTTTATTTTTAGGAACAATCTTGGAAAAATTAAATTTTTATAAATTTTTGGTTTTTGATTCTTGAATTAAAATATTTTTTTATTTTTTTTATTTTAATTTTAAAATTTCAATTGATAATTTTATTTTTTATTTTTGAAATTTTGATTTAATTTTGATTTTTAAATTTTAATTTTTGATTTTTTAATTTAAATTTTGATTTTGATTTTGAGTTAAATTTAAATTTTTTTTTTGGTAATTCTAATTTTTAAATTTTAAGAATTTTATTGATTAAAGTTTAGTTTTTTCTTTAAATTTTGATTTTCAGGTTTCAATTCATAATTTTTGAAAATTTTAATTTTCTCCCTTGCGCTATTGCCAAACAGGCATACTTCGTGTAACCGTGGTTGGCTGCTTATTGCAGATCAGTGGTTGTGTCATCTACAATGATAATTATTAATTTTTAGAGAAAGAAATAATTTTAGAAATTTATTTTTCTTTGAGAATTTAAAATTTTTATTCTAAATTCCCCTTGCTAAGCAGACGTTTTGCGTAACCGTAGTTGGCTGCTTATTGCATATCATTGGTTGTCATCTTGATGCACAATAATCATAATTAATTTTTTAAAAAAGATAAAAATAATTTTGGAAATTTATTTGTCTTTGAAAGTTTTTATGTTTAATTCCCTTTGCGAAGCAGACGTTGTATAACTGTGGTTTGTTGCTGACTGCGTTGCAGTAGCTATTAGCTTTCATTAGATTTTCTGCATACTGTTGTGATTTTGAGGAGACTTATAACTAATTAGGATTGAGCCGCTGAGCTATCCTAGATAGAGCTACGTGATAAACACAGGGTGAAGCTCACCGGTGTCTTTTTGTTGTGTTTTGTAACCTACGCATTGCACCCGCTTTGTGGAAAGCAAGTTAAATCCGTCCACCAGGTGTCTTGTTTCACTCAGAAAGATGAGTAACAAGGACCACTGTGAGACAAGGGCTCCTTCAGGGCCAGGCGACCTGTCACAGATGGTCGCCAAGCTTACACAGATGTCTATTGATGCGGTGAGTGATTTTGGTGGTTATGATTTAAGTACCTGCGATCAAAAGATTGAGGAAATTACTAGATACATCAACAACCCCATTGGCCCGCAACAGACAATACCCCGACTTCTGGGCCAACTGACCCTCCTGTATAACCAGAAAGCCAAGATGCAAATCCAAGAACATGCGGAGGAGCTCATGGCCATGCAGGCAGTATCTCAGGCGAAGCAAGAGTCAATTTCCCACTTGCGACATGTAATTAAGCAAACCCGAGAAGAACATGACCAAGCAATGCAGGAGCGCGAAACTCTGCGCATGCAGGTCCGAGAAGAACATGACCAAGCAATGCAGGAGTGCGAAACTCTGCGCGCGCAGGTCCATGCCCAGGATCAAGAAGAAAGGGGGGGCAGTCAAAGAGGGCTGGCCTCCCCCGAGCCGATACCCTTGAGCACAGGGTCAGAAGCTGACGTCATTCCCGCTGGAGCCAGCAGAACCGAGACACTGGGAGGACAGCTCCGAGCACGGCTGCGCAACCCTCAGGCAGAGGAAGCTTTGCTCTGCCTGAGGGTCCAACACGCCCAGCAGACGTCCACTCCGGCCAACGTAACGTCAAGGGGGGAGCAAAAGGCAACCCCGGGGAGTGCAGTGACTTGGGACTACCAAGCAACTCCAGCACACCCAGCCCGGAGCCACCCTGCTCCAGACTATGACGACGAAAGAACTCCGCCCTGGAGGGCTGGACGATACTCCCAATTGACAAGAGACATGGCTGACTGTGAACCCCCGTCTGCCACTCAGGCGTACGCACACTATGGCTCACGATCGCGTCCTGGCGGGTCCCCCACTCCCGGTGCAGGGCAAAGATATCGTGACCTCGATGATCAATACCGTGGTGGATACGAGTCGGAAGACTCTGATGGCTCAGCACCCCCTCGGAGAGAGGGAATCCGCACACGACAGCTGGAGTCCCTGTCCAAAGACATTGAGCGTTTCGACCCAAACAGCAAAGAGTCTAACATAGACGACTACCTTCGGGAGGTCGAACGTTGCCTCTTGGATTTGCCAAACCCATCATTCAGAGAGAAGCTGAAGCTGGTTTGGAAAACAACAACCAGAAGCGTCCATGCGTTCATGGAGACGCTCCCCCCCGGTACCAGAGATCGCTACTCCACACTCTGCCGGGCCCTGCGAGAAGAGTACTCACTCTTCACCGACCAGGCCTCTGCCACCCTGGGTGCCTTTACGGTATTGCATAGGAAGACTGAACCTCCGAAGGAGTATTACAGACGCCTGAGGGCGGCGTACTTCCAAGGTCGCAACGCCCCTGGGTTAGACGAAGAGACCGCTTTCAAATCCTTATTCCTTCATAACCTCCACGAGAGTGTGCGGTATGATGTCACCATGCACTGCAGAGCAGGTGACTTCACCATGCAGGAGATAAGGAGGTATTCTCAGCTAGCCTGGGAAACGCGAACGCGCCCCGCCAGAAGACCTGAACAGGACGTCAGTGTTCTGGGGATCCAAGTCCAACCGAATGTGGACCTGGCGCTGGAAGGCAACGAGATACCCCGCGCCAAGATGGACCCCAGAATAGGGAACCAGGGACGTCGACCCTTCCAACAGGGTGCCACACAGAACCAGGGGGGTGAGGATTCAAACCAGCCCCACAATCAAGGAAGACCCCGGTATCCAAATACTTCTCAACAGAGAGGTAGGGATTGGGCCGAACAAAAACCCAATCAACACCGACCCTTCCGACAACAAGGTTTCAACCCAAACCAGGGGGGTGAGGATTCAAATCAACCCCATCAATACCAGGAGTATAGGTATGGCGACCGAAATCCAAAACATGGGATGCACCCTGGGATGGAGGACCTTATACGGAGATGTGTGGCTGAAGCAATAAAGGACCTCGGAGTACCTGCCCCTCCAGGCTCCTCCAAGAAGCCAGACATTGAACCCCCTCGGCTAGATTAGAATAAACGCCCTCGCTCCCCACTCCCAAAGTTTACTTTGTTGATTAGGGAGGACCCGGCGCAAACAGAACATCTCCCTCTCACCTCCACATCTTAAAGGGAGGAGATATCCCCATTCCAACAGGAAGACCATTCAAACCACTCACACCATCAATAGTTGCATGCCTTACAGACTCGGTCAGTAGTTGTTTGGGATGACATTATGTATGTTCAGGTAGCGAAAAGACCTAATGTAGGACCTCGTTGAGAGAATCGTGAAGTCTGCTACCACTACGGTTGTGCAGCCCTCCCAGGTACACCTTCAGTCTTGGCAGTGCAAGTCCAATATCGGTAGATCTGCAGAATCTAGAAACAGGATTCATCATAGCTTTACCGATTATTGAATAACAGAACGTGTATCTCCTAAAGTCCGTTCTCAAGGTTGGGTTTTGGGTAGGATAACACACACATGTTCACCTTCAAACACCACCACTACTCGCCTACCTCAAATTTTCCTGCTGCTCCTCTTTCCCTTTCTCTTCATTTCACGCTCACAGTAATTCCTGGATATGTGACAATGACTGCTGATAGCATTATGTGAAAGTGAAATTGTGTGTCGTATTTAGAAATATTATATAGTCTCTGTCTGCCCAGACATTTTTGCCTCTGTATGCCCAGACATCTATGCCTCTCTCTCTGCCCAGATTGTGCCTCATGAACTGAACTAACATTTACTGCTCCAACCTCACTCAGGGATTACCTTTCCTTGGATTGCAACTGGACTCTCGACCCTAGAGTTTGCTCTGGAAACTGCGACCAATGCCCCACTCTCCAAACCAAAGGGGGGATGTTGGGCCTCACTCCCAAGACAAAGGAATAAGTGAGGCCTACACGGCCGTGTATCCTAGCTAGAGTTATTTCCGGGCCTAACGGCAAGAAGGGGATTTGAAAAGCCTCAGGAGTTTTATGGGGGGCAAAGCCAGACACCCCGAATTCCTGCAGTGGGGGGGATATTCTGCTGACCATCGGCTGAGGTCAAAATAGGACCTTCCATTGGCTGTGAGCCAAAAAGACCCAGGGGCCCCCCCGGAAGGGAGGTTGGACCCCCCGCAGATGATAAATAGTCAGCTCTCCCTGAATCCTTCGCTCATTCCCAGTGAACTGAAGATAGCTTGCAACCTCTCCAGGTTTAGTCTATACCTTCCAGGCACGAAAGGGAGCACCCATCCGCGCGTTTGTATTTTATATTTTGTATTTTGTATTTTGATTTTTGACTTAAGACTTTATTTTTGCAACAGTCCTGTTATGTTTTTACCAGAACTTTTATTTTGAAACTGCCGTTTAAAGTCAGACACTCGCAGGCCGAGTTCATCTCCCAGACTTTTTCTCCAGATCTGAAACTACAGCTGCCTTTTAGCTGTTCATCCCTGCAGAAGAGCAAGTCGTATTCGCTACGAAAAGCAAGACATTTATTCGCTTTAGGCAAGATTCATCCGCCCGAGGGAACGAGACGATTTCTTCCCATCCGGTCCGCATCCGGCCTCGCCAGCAGAGCAACGAAGCCACCGGCCATTCACTTTTTTCCCGGAACGCGCCATCCGCGCATCACTCGATGGTGGAACAGCAACAAGTAAGAGGCTGATGTCTGGGCAGAGATTAGTTTAATCATTAGCGTGTTTATTAATCGAGTGTATAACTTTGTTTGAGACGTTACGTCACACGGTGTCAGAGCGCCGGGACGCATCCGCCCTCCCGACCACGCAGGGGCGCTGTGTTCCTCTTAGGCCTATTTTACAGACTTTTAACCCATTGAAAATCTGTACACAACGAGACGGATCTTAGTCTGTCCGCTTGAGTACCCGGTGTGAAGTTCTGTATAATTGTGTCGGACGGTGTGTAAGATCTCCTCTGATCTTCAATTACATGTTTCTTTCCTCTATCTCTTCTCTCTCCTAAAACCACCGGCACATACGTGCCGATCTGTAAACCACACACCTCACGATACATATACATATACATATACATATATACATATATTCTGAGGCCTGAGTACTGCGGTCGCATTTCGACGCCGTTCGGCGCTTTGAACCACGAGATACTCAAATATCCTTTGTCCTCCTCTCACATCACGCGCACCACTTCGCGCGCACGCCGTCATAGATTCTGCGACGCGACAACACGTCGCGCAACTTTCATCCGCCATTGTGTGACACCACATGTGGTACAATCTCGTGCGCCATTTTTAGCCTGTGTAACACGATACCATTGAGAAGATTTCAATCGCCATTTTCTTCGCGCGCACACACACAACACACACACACACACACACACACACACAGACACTTATACTTATCTCCAGATATACCCATTGGAGACATACATATATGTTTACGATTGTGATGGAAACTTGTGGTGTTTGATCTTTGATATAGTGGGTGTTTACTGTGATAATAGTCATTGATTGACGTTGATGTCATTTATCTTAATAAACCCCATTTGTAATTAAAGTACCGGTATTTTGTGATTCTTTATACATATGTATGTGACTATAGCTGGATTATGACTGCCTGTGCTCGAACTTAAAACCTTCACTGTTCATTATATAATCTTTAATAGCAAACATTGAGATTTATAATTGAACTTTTCAGATTATGAGACTGATCTTTATCGACTAATTGTTGGTCCCTGGTTACCAGGGTGGTGCCCCGTCTATGATAAAAGTAGAATTACAACTTTTATACTTCTTAATTGATAATTGTATTGTTTCCATTACTTATCTCAGAATTCGTAATTGATAACTTTATCATTAATTAATTAATTAATTATTTTAATAAAATAATTTTTATTACTTTCATAATCATATTCTATGATTATTGAAAATTAGCCAACATTCAGTCTACCTACTATTGCACAACACCGCTCTTCCTCGATTCTCTTTCTACGCCACCCTCGAGAGGAGAAGGGTGTCCAGCCTCTTTCCATGAAACCGTCGATGGAGGAGAGGTGCAGCTTGCAGCTCATCTCAACAAGGAAACCTCCTCCCAATCCAAGCTCTACCATACTTCAAGCAGCGACGCAAGGGCCTGCCGAAGAACAGCAACTGAGCTGTATCGCACAGCAGAACCACAAAGGCAAGAACCACAACCAGCAAAACGACTTCACTGGACTTCGAACAGCACGTCAACCCTTTTTTTCCCTTTCCATGGACGGGTAACACAACTGGGCTTAATAATTATACTAGGCTAAGCAAAGACTGTTTATTCGATTCCTTGTGATGTTTATAAGTTTGATTTGTGTTGCTGTGATATTTTGGTTACAAGTTATTTGAAAGTTAATGTTAGTTATGCTCTTCAGTCTTTCCTTGCATGCATCTAGTAACTTTCTCTAATTTGGCACCAACACAGACACACGCATATCTCAGCACCCATCTCTCTGACCCCTGTGTGTGTGTGTGTGTGTGTGTGTGTGTGTGTGTGTGTGTGTGTGTGTGTGTGTGTGTGTGTGTGTGTGTGTGAACACATGTTCAGTATCGTAATGCCCCCGCTGACCTGCTGTCAAACCACAGAACTGCTGCTTCTCGCTCACAGTCTAACAGGCACTTTGTTTTTTTTTGCATACAATTTCCACACAGTGGTGGCGCAGGACAGGTTTACATCCACTGCGTAACTTTTTCTTTCCTTTGACATTACTGACATTAACAAGTGTAACTCTTACACCACTGTCGCACTTGCTGGCATTGTTGTTGGACATGGCGGCGGCGGCGGCCTTCGCTGCAGAAAAGTTACTAGCTGTTTTCTGTGAACCGAGCGGAAATGAACCCGGACTGCTCCAAAGCCTGGAACCGAGTGAGAAATGGTGGTCATCCTGCGACCCGCCCCCTCTGTGCTAGCAAGCCATGCTATTGGGCTCTAAGCCTGTCAATCAAAAAGTGGATCTAAAAGCCGCGCCCCTGCACACATTGGCCATTACCATGAGTTTTTATAGAGATCAGAGCAGAAGCTAAACTGTGACCTTCAACCAGAGCAGTCAACAACTTTTTTTAGGCCCCCCCAGCTCAAATGTTAAGGTTAGGTTTACAATTTGTGACATTAGTGGGAAATTTCATGTTGCGCTAATACCCTTTATCTCACCCTCCCCTTTCCTCATGAGACGAACCGTGGCTGCCTTTAGTTTCTAAAAAACTCAAAATGTGTTTGTCCAGTTTGGGCGACTTTAAAAAAATTACAGGGTTTTTTTTAATCAATTTCTGCCAAAGGTCCCCTTTTACCTACATTTTACTCACTAACCTTTAAATAAAAAAGTTTAAATGTGAGGGGAAATTTAGGATGAACTCTTTCCCTAAATCGTGTGT
>VCHM03000439.1:0-14683 GCA_006182925.3 Reinhardtius hippoglossoides
CAAAAAAAAGAATTCTGATTCTGGTTCTAAAAAGAATGGGGGTTTCCAAAAAGGGGGGGGTTTTGTAAAAGGCAGTACAAAGCTGAAAAACTGAAGCTAGAGGGAAAGAAAAAGTAAGTCAGGCCAGAAAAGAAATTTTAAATTTCAGGCAGATGGGAAAGGTATGTGGAATGGGTTAGAAGAATTGCTCAAAGGGACAGAAAAAAACACACGGGGGGACAGAAACACCTCAAAAAAGTCTCAGTGTCTCAAAATGGTTTCCCGACCTCGACTTTTCCCCGCCGAGAAGCGACCCCCAGACAACCCCAAAAACCCCCAGAGAGAGTTCCCAGGCGGAGCCAGGTCCACAACAACCTTTTCCAGCTAAAAAACTTTCCCAGACCTGAAACTCCTCTTTTCCTCGCCCCAGAAAAGGGGGCAATATGGACTGGGACAGGACCCAGCCAAATCAGATGGTTGAAAGGACCTGATGTTGCCACCCTTTTAAAAACGACAGGCATAAAGTGGGACTCGGGAAGAAAACTTAATAAAAAAACATGCCGTTGAGCAAAGAAGTAAATTAACTGAAGAAAAGAAGAAGAAAGAAAAAAATTCGCAAAAGCGTCAGGGAAAATGTTCAGAGTTTAGCGGACGAAAAAGGGATTTTCAGGAAGGGGGAGGGCGTGTGGAATGATGATCAGGACTTTTTTTTAAGTGGAGAGAAGGGACTTGGGCAAAAAAATGCCCAAAAAAAACAGACCTTGCTGTTTGACCGGGGGCGGGGAGGGGGAGAGGGAGGAACCAAATTTTGAACGAAAAAAAACGAGACCGTGAGGAAAACCTCACACATCAAGGGGGGTGAATGCACCAACCAACACAAAAAATTATCACAGAAGAAAAAAGATTTTTGAAAAGAAAGCAACTCATAGGAACATATTTTAAAACAATGAAGTTATCTAATAGCAAGCACCACTACAGTGCTAGGGAAAAAAGAAATTTTCCCTGTAGTTTTAGGAGCAACACTTCTGTCATCAAGATGAATGGTTGACAAATCCTAAAATGAGCGAATGATTTTTGGTTTAGATCGTGTTTGATTCGGAAAAACCGTGGTTGAAAAATTACTACTCCCTTTAAAATGGGGATATTTTAAATAATTGAGGCTCACTGAAAAATTCAAGGTTCATTTTGCTATCCCATGTTGTCCAATTAATTGATGGGAAGAGAGTAATGTGTCTTTTTAAAATTTTTTATGTTTCCATCCATCAGGAGTATAGTGGGGAAAAGGGTGTCTGGATCCACCCCAGATTTAAAATGCATTTGTGAAGCGTTAGTTTTATGCGTTGAAGGAAGCTCTGTTCATCTGTGTACATCAAACAAACTATCTAGGGATAAGACAATTTTAAAAACAGGAACAACACCAAAAATTATAGAAGATTTACCTCATGCACAAACCAAACACAAAGGGAAAAATTAGGATTTTAAAAAAGATGGTTTTTGGAAAATTGTGTGAAAAAGAATTAACCTAGGTTGCATGTTCTGGAATGAACATAGATGTGCTGTTTCTTAATTTTCTGAAACAGAAAATAAGTCACCCTCTAGTTACTCACAGATGTTCAGAGGATGCTTTCCTTTTTTGACGTTCTGCAGTTCACACTCAAAATGCTTGCATTCAAAAACAAAAATGATGTAATGGCCAAGACTTGGGACCGGGGATCAAAAAAAAAGTGTCAATGCTGACGTTTGGGAAAAGTATCAGATCCTTAGGGTCAGTATAATCATTTTTTAAAGTGTTTAGAAACATGATTATATTGTTGTGTCACAGATAGGACTGTTTTAATGGTACCGACACACATACAGATGACAAATATGCATATGTATATTACATTATACAAACAACATTGAAGGGTTTTAGAGGTGGGTAATCCAATTGTGGGTTTAATTTAAAACATGGAACCTGTGGTTATACATCAAATCTGACAATATCCACTGAAACAGAAAGCCATCGAGGTATTACACCAGTTTTCCAACTCTCTGTGAGGGGCAGGTGTAATTGTTCCTTGGCAAGGATTCCTTGGACACACTCGTTTTTTTTCCACGTTGAAAGAATATTTTTGTAAATTACAACCTGATGATATGCAGATCATCAAGATTTCCAAGTTGTCAACGCCCGCGAGTACAAAAACAATGCGACTCCGTGGTTCCAAATTCTTAGACAATTATTTAGCAAGTTCTCTGAAGGATAAGTAAATGATTCTCTGTTGTTGATTCTGGGCAAATGAATTTTCAGCATTCAATTGATAAAGACAAAACAGCCAATTACTGGTTGACGGTTGAGTCTAACAGAGAAAGTTATTACATTCACATGCCTTCGTTAAGCTTATTGTGAATCACCGACCATTTACAACAGCACTAAATGTTAGATATGTTGACGATTTAATGATTGTGCTCCATTCACCGCCAGGACGGACAACAAACTCGGGGAAGAGCAAGGGAGGAGGTGTCTGATGCATGGTAAACAATCTATGGTGTCAGATGGTGGAGATTATTTCTTCGACTGTTCTCGGACCTGGAGCACCTCATGATCAGATGCCGCCGTACTACTCCGAGGAGTTTACATCGGTCGTATAAACAGCGGTTTAACATTCCGCCACATGCCGACACAAATCAGGCAATGACGAGTGCATGCGGTTATCGACAGGACAGAGACATCACGGCCCGAGGCTGCGTTTATTGTGGCCGGTGATTTTAAAAACGCCAAGATGAGGAGGGGGGGAAGGAAAGTCCTGCCGAGAGATACCATCAACACATCAGCGTCCTACGGCGGAGCGAACACGCTCGACCATGTTTACACTCCCTTTTGGGGTGCGGTATAAGGCCCTCCCCCGCCCCCATTCGGGCCAAATCGGATCACGTCTCAGTTCTGCTGCGCTTCCTATAGGCCAGAAACTGAAAGTGACAGACCGGTGATGACTCGGACCATTTCAGCGGTGGAACGACCAATCAAGACTCGGCTTACGGGACTGCTTCAGCACGACGGAGTGGTGCGTGTTCCAGGATGACAACATCAACACGTACACGGCCGAGGTCATCTGCTACATAGCAAATGCATCGATGACGTCGGTACCAGGATTTACTGACGAAACATTCCAAACCAGAAGCCCTGGATTAATGGTGACGTCCATGCAAAACTCAAAGCAAGGACTGTTGCCTACATATAAGGGGATCTGGAGGAGTACAGGAAGTCCAGGTTACGCGCTCGGAGTGCTATAGCAGTGCCAGAGACTTTACAGGGACAAGTGGGTCTCACTACAAGGGCTTCCAACACAAGGCACATGTGAGGCGGACTCCAAAACCATATCCGACTACAAAGCAAAGACCAGCAGTGCTGATTGTAGTGCGCAATCTACTCCAGAGGATCTGAACACTGTTATGCCGCTTTGAGAGCAAACTCCCCAGCTGAGGAGATCCAAGAGGCCCAGGAGGACCGCTGCCCCCAATGTTATATCCAGAGCAGACGTATGGAGTCCTTTAAACCGGATCAACACACGCAAGGCACCGGACATGAGGGACATTCCTGGCGAGCTCTCAGGTGTGGCAGATCAGCTGGCAGATGTGTTCACTGTCCATTCAGTACAGGCCCACTGTGCAGTCAGCAGCTGAGACAAAAGTTAGGTGTTTTTTTACTTCTGGTTTAGCTAGAGCAGGGGTGGGGAACCTTTTTCACATCAAGGGCCATTTCAATTTTTCCAAAGTCCTCAGAGGGCCATACCATTATGAACACATAACTAAAGATGAAAAAAAAGACAAAAAAAGTCTATAACTGCTGTGTTACTAAGCCTCATGTTTGCTGCATTGCTGATGTCCACCATGAGGCCAGATCACGGAGGAACTTGCCATCACTGAGCTCCATGACAGGTTTACCCTTCATCTCCATGAAGCGTCTGACTTCTTCCCGCAGTGTATAAAACCGTGCGAGCATATTTGCACGACTCAGCCATCGCACTTCACAATGATAAACCAGATCACCATACTCGGGACTCAAGCTCGCTGAGTAACTCCTTGAACTGGCGGTTGTTCAGCCCTCTGCTTTTAATGAAGTTTATGGTGGACACAACTGTTTTCATCACATTGTTAAGCTTCAGGGAATGTGCACACAAACTCTCTTGATGTATGATACAGTGGCATACAACTAAATCACTTGGATCCAGACTCAGTCGGCTCATTTCTTTTTTGACTAAAGCAGTCAATCCTTTTTGCGCGCCAACCATTGCGGGAGCTCCGTCAGTGGCGATGCCGCTCAACTTCTCAAATGGCAGTTCAAAATTGTTCATGGCCACAATAACTTGATTGAACAAATCCTCACCTTTAGTAGTGCCATGCATGGCTTGCAAAGACAGCAACTCCTCCTTTGTTTCAAACTCAGACGTAATCCCACGCAGAAAAATGGCAAGCTGCGCTGTGTGTGTGATGTCTGTTGTCTCGTCACAGGCCAGAGAAAAATACTCAAAGTCTCTTGCAGTGTTCTTGAGTGTTTTTTCAATATCTTGCGCCATATCAGTAATCCTTTCTGAAACGGTTCTCCGGGACAAACTGACGCTTTGAAATAATTTCACTTTGTCGGGCGCGAGCAGCTCCGCGGCGGCTACGAGGCACTCCTTCACGAACTCTCCTTCAGCGTGAGGTTTCAGCTTCGTGGCTATCAGTTCACTCACCACAAAACTTGCACGCGTAATATTCTCTCTGTCAGTCTGTGGCCGTGTGAAAGCTGCTTGTTGAGCACCCAAACTCCGACGAAGAGCGTTAATTTTATCCAAACGCATTTGTCCTTTCAACTCGTCGAGTTTAGCATGTTTCGAGCTGTAATGGCGCTCGACATTGGCCTTTTTCATCACCGCAAGCGCCTCGCCACAAACTAGGCACACTGGCTTGCCTTTCACTTCAACAAAGAAAAAGTCATTTGTCCATTTTTCCTGAAATACGCGGCATTCTGCGTCCACCTTCCTTTTCTTGACAGTCGCCATGATGCATCACTTGTCTGTGTCGGTACTTGTCATGTGTCAGTCACTCCGACCCAATGCAGTGGTACGTACATCACATGCTGTATTCACTGACCCTGACGTTGACTCGGACATAGGACTCTCTCTCGGAAAACTAATGACGGGCGATATATTTTTTTTCCTGATTTTTTTTTTTATTCATGTATGCATATATGAAGATATAAAATATAAAAATTGTATTGCATTGCGGGCCAGTTGAAATGGCCTCGCGGGCCGTATACGGCCCGGAGGCCGGACGTTCCCCACCCCTGAGCTAGAGCCACCAGATTTTTCAAGCACCTCCTGGGTGCCGACCTTAAGCTCTGGTGCAAATATGGGGTCCCTGGGTGGTTCTGGGACCGAACTGCACCTGTGTGGGTTTCAGGATCAACTGGCCTCATGCATCATCTTTGGACCTGTAACTGGCATAACTTTGAAAACCGGGCTGAACCTCCAAGGGCCGCAGGGGAGAGCTCATCCAAAATGTCAGACCTCTAGCTGCTAAGGGGCCCAGACAGTGGCCCTTTTCAGTGTCCATTCAGTACAGGCCCACTGTGCAGTCAGCAGCTGAGACAAAAGTTAGAGGTATTTTTTAAATTTCTGGTTGAGCTAGAGCCACCAGATTTTTCATGAACCTGCTGGATGCCGACCTTAAGCTCTGGTGCAAATATGGGGTCCCTGGGTGGTTCTGGGACCGAACTGCACCTGTGTGGGTTTCAGGATCAACTGGCCTCTGGCATCATCTTTGGACCTGTAACTGGCAGAACGTTGAAAAACCGGGCTGAGCCACCAAGGGCCGCAGGGGAGAGCTCATCCAAAATGTCAGACCTCTAGCTGCTAAGGGGCCCAGACAGTGGCCCTTTTCAGTGTCCATTCTGTAGTAGAAAAATGAACTAAGTAAGTTTGATAAACTATTTTGTATTTGGAAGTAAGTTGTTGCAGCATGGTCTAAAGACTTTTATGACCTGTATCAACAACTACAAACAAACTGTCCAAATACTTTATGACTTGAGCTGTTTTATGGTCCGAACTGTTTGTGACTTGAAAACTGCAAGGCCATTTTCCGTCTAAATTACCCATCTGTGTGTCTGCTTATCTCCTTACTTGTGTTTAGATTGTCTCTCTCCCGCGCCTACAGAACCAGTCTGAACTGGTTCTGAGAGACAGCCTTACTCCTCCTATATAAGATGTTTGCATTTGAGTGTCTTGCATCTTCACTCTGAGATCCTTGTGATCCTCTGTGTTGATACTTTCTGCAGAAAGCCCCTATTAAAATACACGTGGATAACTTTGGTGTTTCCAGCCTCTTGTATCTCCAGATTTCCATCACAATTTGGTGTCAGAAGTGGGATCGCACGACTGGACGTATCTGGACTGGGTGTCTATGGTTGAGTGATCTTCTTGGGAAAAAAGTTTCCAACCTTAACCTCCCCATTAGGACGGGTGAGATGCAGGGACCGAGACCCGAGCCCGGATCGTCTCAGCGCTGCGATCTATCTGGTGAGGATCTGAGATTTCAGGTGTATTTTTATTTTATTTTTCTACCAATAAACATAGTGTTACGAAGAAGTTGGTCGAAGAGGATTGGATCCTCCAGTCGGGTGAAAGACCCCGCAAATTTTTAACCAAGGTTTACTAGAAACCTGGAGGGTAGACTGACGAGGTACCTTAAAAAAAGAGTTTGTTAAATAACACGACCACAGAGAGGACATAATACTGAGTTGTATTTGCATTGTGTGAAACAAGTCTCTAAAAAGCGCGCTATATAGAGAACTTCTTTACGGCACTATGATTCATGTTGGTTAGGATTTTTTGAAAGTGTATTTAAAAAAAAAGAGAGTTTCGACTGCAACCACAGAGAGGACATAATACTGAGTTGTATTTGCATTGTGTCAGGCAACTCACCAAAAGCGTGCTATATAGAGAATTTCTTTACGGCACTATGATTCATTTTGGTCAGGATTTTTTTTAAGGTGTGTTTTTTTATTTAAAAAGAAAAAAAAAGGTGACAAATTCAGAAATTACCAAAGAGTTAGTAAAAGGAAATTACTATTGGTTATATTGTATTAGGGATATTACAATATTTTGAGGATATTAGTATTACTGAGTTTAGACCAAGTTAGTAAAAGGAAATTACTATTGGTTATATTGTATAAGGGATATTACAATATTTTGAGGATACTAGTATTACTGAGTTTCCTATTTGCTCCTTACGAAAGCGTTTTGGAGATTGATTGAAGACTTAAGGTAACTAATACTTAATAATAAAAAAAAATTAATTAAAACAATTTAAAGATTTGGATAATGGAACTGATCTGAGTAATCCTAATATGAACATCATGTGAAGGAACGGTGGTGACACAGCACTAAGTCTGATACAAGTGTGAATGAAATTCCTGGGGACCATAATTGCACAGGACCTGAGGTGGGCTGAGAACATCACCACCATCACCAAGAAGGCCCAGCAGAGGATGTTCTTCCTGCGGCAACTGAAGAAATTCAACATGCCGCAGAAAGTGATGGTCGAGTTCTACACGGCCATCATTGAGTCCATCCTCACTGCATCAATCACCGTCTGGTTCGCTGCCTCCACTGCCAAGGACAAGGGCAGACTGCAGCGGATCATTCGGTCAGCTGAGAAGGTCATCGGCTGTGACCTGCCGGCTCTCCTACACCTGTTCCACTCCAGGACCAGGAAGAGAGCAGGCAAGATCATTGCTGATCCTTCCCATCCCGGCCACCACCTATTCCAGAGACTCCCATCTGGAAAAAGGTTCCGGGCCATCAAGACCAAAACCTCGCGCCACCTGAACAGTTTTTTCCCCATGGCTGTGGGGCTCACAAACAAGCCCCCTGCATCACACTGACTCTGCCCCCCCCCCCCCCCCCCGCACATAACTTATAACTTATATATTGTTGGCACTATCTGGAACCAATCACTGCACCTTAGCACCGCACGTGCCTATTGTTTTTTTTTCTGTATATATTGTTGTTTTATGTCCGATTTGTTGTTATGTCCAAATGCACCAACCACACCAAGGCAATTTCCTGTATATGTAAATATACTTGGCAATAAAAAGAATTCTGATTCTGATTCTGAAAGAATGTGGGTTTCCAACTGGGGGGTGTTTTAGTATAAGGCAGCTACAACAGCTGAAACTGAAGCTAGAGGAGAAAGAAAAAGTAAGTCAGGCCAGAAAGTAAATCTTAAATTTCAGGCAGATAGGAAGGTATGTGGAATGTGGTTAGAAGAATTGCATCAAAGGGACAGAAAACACACACTGGCAGGGACAGATAACACCTCACAAATGTCTCAGTGTCTCAAAATGCAGGTTTCCGACCTCGACTCTTCCCCGCCGAGAAGACGACAACCAGACAACACCAAACTCCACCAGAAGCAGATGTTCCACAGGCAGGAGCCCAGGCTCCACAACAACCTTTTCCAGCTAATAACATTCCAGACCTGCAACTCCTCTCTTCCCTCGCACCAGACAAGGGGCAATATGGACTGGGACAGGATCCAGCCCAAATCACGATGGTTGAAGTGACCTGATGTTGCCAGCCTGTTAAAACGTACAGGCATCAAGTGGGACTCGGGAAGAACTTAATAAAAACACATGCCGTTGATGCGAAGAAGTAAATTAAACATGAAGAAAAGAAGAAGAAAAGAAAGACTGATCTGCATAAAGCGTCACTGACAATGTTCAGAGTTTCATCGCGGACGCAAAAGAGGATTTCAAGGAAGGAGGGGAGAGGCGTGTGGAATGATGATCAGGACATTTGTTTTCACTGTGGAGAGAAGGGACATTGGGCAACAAAATTGTCCAAAGAAACAGCAACCTTGCTGATTGAACCGAGGCGGGGATGGAGGAGAGGGAGGAACCAGCAACTTTGAACAGAGAACGAGACCGTGAGGAACACCTCACACATCAAGAGGGTGAATGCACCACACCAACACAAACACTTATCACAGAAGTAAAAGATTCTTTAGAAAAGAAAGACAACTACTGATAGTAACATATGTTAAACATCAATGAGATGTATATGCTAATATGCCAATGCACACACTCACAGTGCTAGGGAAAGAGATTATATTCCTTGTAGTTTTAGGAGCAACACATTCTGTCATCAAGAATGATATGGTTGACACACATCCTAAAATGAGCGAATGATTTGTGTTGAGATCTGTGTTAGATTCAGGAAACACCGTGGTTGAAAAATTCACTACTCCCTTAACATGAGGTGATATTATAATATAATATGAGGCATCACTGAAAAATTCAAGTGTTCATTTTTGCTATCCTCATGTTGTCCAATTAATTTGATGGGAAGAGATGTAATGTGTCTTTTGGATATTTTTATAGTTTCCATCCCATCAGGAGTCATAGTGGTCTGAACGGCTGATCTGGATCCACCACAGATTTACACGTGCATTAAGTGTAATGCTGCTTCACTGTTATATGCGTATGAATGGAAGCTCTGTTCATCTGTTGTCACATCAATCAACACTGATCTAGTGGATAAGACACATTCAGTCACACTAGGAACAGACACCACATATATGTATCCAGAAGATTTACACTTCACTGCACACAAACACAAACACAAAGGGAAAGTTTCAGGATTTGAAAAAAGATGGTTTAGAGAAAGTTGTGAAGAAAGTTGTGTGAAAGAGAATTTAACACTAGGTTGCATGTTCTGGAATGAACATAGATGTGCTGTTTCTGTAATTTTACTGAAACCAGAAAATAAGTCACCCTCTCAGTTCCTTCACAGATGTTCAGAGGATGCTTTCCTTTTTTGACGTTCCTGGTTCACACTCACATGACTTGCTGTCAAAACAAAAATGATGAATGGCAAGACTTGGGACCGTGGATCAAAAAAAAGTGTCAATGCTGACGTTTGGGAAAAGATATCAGATCCTATGGTTCAGTATAATCCATTTTTTAAAGTGTTTAGAAAATGATTTATATCTGTTGTTCACAGATTCAGGACTGTTTAACTGGTACCAGACACACATACAGATGCCCAATATGCATATGTATATTTACATTATACGAACAACATTTGAAGGGTTTAGAGGTAATCATGTGGGTTTAATTTAAAACATGGAACCTGTGGTTATCACATCATAATCTGACAATATCCACTGAAACAGAAAGCCATCGATGGTATTACACCAGTTTTCAACTCTCTGTTGAGGGCAGGTGTAATTGTTCCTTGCAAGGATTCACTAGTGCACACTTCGTTTTTTTTCCAGTGAAGAATATTTTTGATAAATTACAACCTGATGATATGCGATTCATCCAAGATTTCCAAGTTGTCAACGCCGCAGTACAACAATGCGCTCCGTCGGTTCCAAATTCTTAGACAATTCTTTAGCAAGTTCTGAAGGATAGTAAATGATTCTCTGTTGTTGATCTGGCAAATGCATTTGTCAGCATTCAAATTGATAAAGACAGCCAATACTGGTTTGCGGTTGAGTCTAACAGAGAAAGTTATACATTCACATGCCTTCGTTAAGGCTATTGTGAATCACCGACCATTTACAACCAGGCACTAAAATGTTATGATATGTTGACGATTTAATGATTTGTGCTCCATTCACCGCCAGGACCGGACAACAAACTCGGGGAAGAGCAAGGGAGGAGGTGTCTGCTGCATGGTAAACAATCTATGGTGCTCAGATGTGGAGATTATTTCTTCGGACTGTTCTCCGGACCTGGAGCACCTCATGATCAGATGCCGGCCTTACTACATCCCGAGGGAGTTTACATCGGTCGTCATAACAGCGGTTTACATTCCGCCACATGCCGACACAAATCAGGCACTGGACGAGCTGCATGCGGTTATCGACAGGACAGAGACATCACGGCCCGAGGCTGCGTTTATGTGGCCGGTGATTTTAACAACGCCAAGATGAGGAAAGTCCTGCCGAGATACCATCAACACATCAGCTGTCCTACGCGCGGAGCGAACACGCTCGACCATGTTTACACTCCCTTCCGGGGTGCGTATAAGGCCCTCCCCCGCCCCCCATTCGGCAAATCGGATCACGTCTCAGTTCTGCTGCTGCCTTCCTATAGGCAGAAACTGAAACGTGACAGACCGGTGACTCGGACCATTCAGCGGTGGACCGACCAATCAGACTCGGCTCTACGGGACTGCTTCAGCACGACGGAGTGGTGCGTGTTCCAGGATGACAACATCAACACGTACACGGACGCGGTCATCTGCTACATCAGCAAATGCATCGATGACGTCGTACCCAGGATTACTGTACGAACATTTCCAAACCAGAAGCCCTGGATTAATGGTGACGTCCATGCAAAACTCAAAGCACGGACTGTTGCCTACATCTCAGGTGATCTGGAGGAGTACAGGAAGTCCAGGTACGCGCTCCGGAGTGCTATTAGCAGTGCCAAGAGACTTTACAGGGACAAGGTGGAGTCTCACTACAAGGGCTCCAACACAAGGAACATGTGGGCTGGACTCAAAACCATCTCAGACTACAAAGCAAAGACCAGCAGTGCTGATGTAGTGTCTGCATCTCTCCCAGAGGATCTGAACACCTTTTATGCACGCTTTGAGAGCAACTCCCCAGCTGAGGAGATCCAGAGAGGCCCAGGAGGACCGCTGCCCCCCTGTTATATCCAGAGCAGACGTATGGAGATCCTTTAACCGGATCAACACACGCAAGGCACCTGGACCTGATGGCATTCCTGGCCGAGCTCTCAAGGTGTGTGCAGATCAGCTGGCAGATGTGTTCACTGTCATTTTCAACCTGTCACTGCTCCAGTCTGTAGTCCCCGCATGTCTCAAGGAGACCATCATTGTCCCCGTTCCCAAAAAATCTAAAACCCTCTCCCTGAATGACTACCGCCCAGTAGCACTCACTTCCACCATCATGAAGTGCTTTGAGCGGCTAGTCAAACCCTTCATCACCTCCTCCCTCCCTGACTCTCTGGACCCTCTTCAGTTTGCCTACAGGCCAAATAGGTCGACTGCAGATGCCATCTCCCTCACCCTTCACACTGCCCTCTCCCACCTGGACCAGAGGGACACATATGTGAGAATGCTGTTCATTGACTACAGTTCAGCATTCAACACCATCGTGCCCCTGAAGCTCGTCACCAAGCTCAGAGACCTTGGGCTCAACATCGCCCTCCGTGAGTGGATCCTGAACTTCCTGACGGGCAGACCACAGGCGGTGCGGATAGGCAGCACCACATCCTCCACCCTGACTCTCAACACCGGTGCCCCCAGGGCTGCGTGCTCAGTCCTCTCCTTTACTCCCTGTTCACGCATGACTGCGTGGCCACACACAGCTCCAACACCATCGTCAAGTTTGCTGATGACACAACCGTCATAGGCCTGATCACCGGCGACGATGAGAAGGCCTACAGAGAGGAGGTCAGAGCCCTGACATCTTGGTGCCAGGACAACAACCTCCATCTCAACGTCGGCAAAACAAAGGAGCTGATCGTGGACTACAGGAAGAGAAAAGGAGTAGAACACGCCCCCCTCTCCATCAACGGGACTACGGTGGAGCGAGTCAGCAGCTTCAGGTTCCTCGGGGTCCACATCAGTGATGACCTGACCTGGACCCACCACACAGACTCCATCAGGAAGACGGCCAGACAGCGGCTCTTCTTCCTCCGCAGGCTGCGGAGGCTCAACATGGATGCCAGGATTCTCTGCAATTTCTACAGGTGCACCATAGAGAGTATCCTGACTGGCTGCATCACCGCCTGGTACGGCAGCTGCACCGCCCTTAACCGCAAGGCTTTGCAGAGGGTGGTGAAGTCTGCCCAGCACATCACCAGGATGGAGCTGCCATCCATGGAGGACCTCTACACCCAGCGGTGTAGGAAGAAGGTCAACCGGATCATTAAAGACCCTTATCACCCCAGCCATAAACTTTTCTGCCTGCTGCCGTCTGGCCGACGGTAACGCAGCATCCGGGCCCGCACCACAAGGCTCAGAGACAGTTTCATCCCCCAGGCCATAAGACTTTTAAACTCCTCCAATCAGTCATAACTCTGCACCTTAGCATATTTGCACTATTGCATATTTGCACTATTGCACACACTTGCACTATTGTTTTTCTTTTTTTCTTTAGGTGTATATATATATATTTTAGATATGTATATTTTATTTTAAATTTTGATTGAGCATTGTTATAAGAGAGCCTGTGACCCAAGCATTTCATTGCAAGCGACTGCTTAATGTTATCGTTGTGCATATGACAATAAACTCTTGAATCTTGAATCTTGAATCAACTGAAGAATATTGTGAAAATGATTCTGTAGCTCTACTAAAACATCTAAATGCAGAAGGTCATAGGGCAAGCCTAAAAAACTGCAGTTTGTAAAAGTACAAGTTTATTTTTAAGGGCATGTGATCACAGCAGAGGGCAAATCCCTCTCCCCTAAGAGAGTATTAGCAATTTAAAATATTCCTAAACCTGTTACAAAGAAACAAGTGATGTCATTACTGGGAATTTGCTTTTATTTGCAGATCATTTATTCCTAACTATGCTGTCCTCGAGGAGCCCCTCAGCGCAATCGCATACGAGCAAGGCCTACAAGCATATAGGAAAGTCATATGGACTGATGACAGAGAAAGCTTTCACTGACTTGAAACTGACCTTACAAACGACCCCGACTTTAGGACTACCCATAGACTGTATATATAATGGACGTAGCGTCCGTGACGTCACCCGTTGGTTTCTGCAGAGTGAGAATGAGGCTAGTAGGAGGCGTTCCCCCGGCGCCATCTTGCCGTGCTGACTCCTCCTAGTTCCTGGCTAACCAATAAATGAGCAAGGAGGAGGAGCGCGAGTGAAGACTGACAGCTGAGCCACGCCCGTAGAGCTCAATGTTACCTGGTTAGCTCAGGCTAAGGAGCTAGGCTACATGCTACCCGCGCTGCTAACCGGCTAGCGCTGCGGTGCTGTTGCTTCAGGATGGTCGCGATCTTTACAACGAACTCACTAGAGGTAAGTAACCTTGAAACTACACAACAACAAAACCTATTGCTTTATCTATTATCATAATCATATGCTTACATGCCTCAAGTGGTTTTTAATATGTAATTGTTATAAAAGTGACCGTTTATTTAACGTGTAATGAACAGATTGAAGCAAATTAACTACACTACTACAGAGTCGTGTGTTTGGTTGTGACTTGATTTAAATTTGAATAAGTTAATAAGTTAATATCAATACGCTATATGTGTAAGTTGCATGTGATAGTAACTATGTTTCACAAATGTTCTGATACAGGCTGGTATAACCACCATTACTATTGCCACCTTGTTTATTTAGCCTGTTATGGAATTTACAGTGAATTAGACAGTTTAGATAAGATTATAATCTCCACTCAAAAATTTTTCCCTATTATTATAATTATTTTCACTCAGAGAAGAGACTTTATGGGACTGTTATCAAAAGTCGTGGGAGATTATCACCTTTAAAATTAGATGAGGAGAAAGCATTTATCATTTGTACAATGTTTTTTTTTTTCAGTACATTAATTAATTTTATTTAGTGAGGGTTTTTTTCCAAAAGGGCTTACAAAGTGATTTAACCCTGAGGGTACAAACCCAGAGCCCAACACGGTTCTGTCTGAAATTGTGGTGCTTCCAAATGGAAAACAAAAAATGAA